>KZ111290.1:0-216165 GCA_002120335.1 Hypoxylon sp. EC38
TTTAATATTTTTAAATAAAAATTATAAAAAGAAAAATTATTATTTATATTTATTTAATATAAATACGAAAAATAATTAATTAATTTTTAATTAATAAAAAATAAAATAAGTTTAAAATTATATAAAATAATTTAAAATTTTTTTATTAAAAAATAATAAAAACTAATATTAAATAAATATAATATTATTAAAAATTTACTTTATTTATATATATATAAAAAATAAAAAACTTTTTTAATATAAAATAAAAAAGTAAACATTAATAAATTATTATTATATTATATTTAATTTAAAATAATTTTATTATTTCTTTTATATATTTACTTTATATATAATATATATTAAAAAATTTCTTTAACATTTTTAAATTAATTATTATAAAATTTAATATATATAAATTAATTACGTTAAATTAAATTATTAAAAATAATTAACTATTAAAAATAATTAAAATTTATACTTTATAAAATTTATAATTAAATTTATTTATATTTAATATACTTTTTTAATTAATTTTATATTAATTATTTTTATTAATTAATATACTTTTTATTTAAATTTTAAATAATATTATTTAAATTATTAAATTTAATATAATAATTTTACATTTACTTTTTTAATTTTTTTTATAATTTATAATATAAATATAAATTATTTATTTTATAAAACTTAATAATTATTTATTATTAAAATTAATTATAAAATTTTATATAATATAATAAAACTTTTTAATTATAATTTACTTTTTTAATTAATTTTAATATTTAAAAAAATATATTAAAATAAAACTTATATTATTAAAATCACTTTAATTAATTATTTTAAAAAATATAAAATTTAAATACATATATAATATATTTTTAAAATTATTTATAAATATATATAACTTTTTAAAAAAGCTATATAATTAATTATTATTATTTTTTCACCTATTTATAATAAACATAAAACATTTAATAAATATTACACAAAATATTATATAACCCACCTTTATTTTAAACAAAATAATTACTAAAACTAACTATTAATAAAATAATTATAAAATCATAATTAATAAATATTTAATTAAATTATTCTTACATTTATAAGCTAAATTTATTATATTATAAAATTATATTAAAAACTATTTTCATTTTACAAACAATAATTTAATTAATAAATTAAGCTTAAATAATTTATATTTTAAAACTTTTAAATAATATTAATCACTAACCTTATTATTAAACTTTACAAAACATTAATTAATTCTTTTATAATTATTTAAATATATATTAAATTATACATTTTTTAACTATTTTATACTATATAATTAATAACTATAATAATATTAAAATAATATATAACTTTTATACCATTTCTTATTAATTAAAAATATAAATTATTTTTTTAATATTTTAATATATATTATTTAAATTATTTTAATTTTAAATTACTATTAAGCTTTTATACTTTTAATAATAACGATATAAATTATATTATAATATATTATACTTATTATATTATAACTAAAAATATATAAATTAAAAGCAAAAAAAAAAAACTAACTTAAAAAAAAATAAATACTTTTTTATTAAAATTATCTTAAATAACACCTATTATAATCCTTAAGGATAATATTTTATAAGCAAAGCAATATTTTTTTTATATTCTTAATTATTAAAATAATAAATACTTATATTAAATCACTTTATTAATTTTTATATTATTAATTATTTTATATATAAAACCATATTTTATTATCTTAAATTTTAATTAATAAATATTTTTAATAATAATACCACTATTTTAATAATCTTTATTATAATATAATAAAAATAATAATAATAATAATAACAAAGATAATAATAATAATAAAAATAAAAATAATAAAAAAACCGATAATATAAATATAAATAAAGATATAAATAAAAATAATATTTAAATTAAGGGAAAAAGTTAAAAAAAAAATATAACTAAAAGTAATATTAAAAATTAAAATAAAAAGGATAAAAAGGTTAAAATTAACAATTAACATAAGTTTAAAAATCCTCTAAATAAAAATTTAAATAATCTTTTTACTTAAAATAAACCTCCTATTATTATAATATTTAATAAACCTTATTATATTATTAAAACTTATATTAAAATTAACCTTACTTATATTATCCTTATAATATATAAAAAATAATTTATAACTAATTATATACATAAATATATCTTAATTAATATAATATATAATAACCTTTTAAATAATATTTTTAACTTAATACTTTTTAATATAAAATTTTATTATTTCTTTAACTATAATAATATAATTATAATTTTAAAACTTAATATTTTTATATATTATAAAATTTATAAATTTTATTTAATATTTATTTATATATTTTAACCATTTAATAAATTAATAAATATAAACCTTAAAATAATTATTTCTTATTATAATTTTTTATATTTTCTTATATTAAAGATTTTTATTTAATATTTATTTACTTATTTTACTTAATCTTTTTTTAATAATATTATTATATTAATATTTAATAATAAAAATATAAATAATATTAATTTTTAACTTTAACTTATTTAAAATAATTTTAATAATAATTTTAAAAATATTAAAAAATTTTATAAAAAAACATTTTTTAAATTATAATTTAAAACTTATAATAAATTTAATAATAAAAATATTATAACTAACATATTATTAAAAGAAAATAATTATAATATTTTATTTATAAATATCTTTAAACTTATATTTTATAATATATTTTTTAAAGATATATATAATTATTATAATTTTAATATTAATTTTAATAAATTATTAATTAATAAACTAAAATAATAGATTTAATTTCCTAATTATAATAAAAATAATAATTATTGTAAATTTATATTATTATAACTTAAAAAATATATTAATATAAATAATAAATTAATAATAAATTTATCTTTTATATTTTTATTGTTTAAAAATATAAAAAATTAAAAAAGATATAAAAATAAAAATAAAAATAAATATAAAATTAAAAAAATAAAGATTAAAAATATAAATAATAAGGGTAATATAACCACTTATATTTAAAGTAAAAATAATTTTTAAAAATAAAATTAAATATAATAAAGTTAAATAATAAAATTAATTATAAATTTATAAAATATTTTATTTTATATAATAATAAATTATAATAAACTATTAATATATAAGTTAAATTATATATTATTATTATTTTTAAATAATTTCCTTTACTTTTTTTATAAAATTAATATACCCTTATTACTTATTTTTTTTAATATATTAAATTTATTTATTATTTTTAAATATTAATATATATACTCTTTTAAAATTATTATTTTTTTTATATATTTAATAAATAATAAAGCTATATATTAAAGTTTATTATAAGTTAAGTAAATTTTATTTTAAAATTTATTAATAATTTCCCTAAAATTAACTTTAATCTTTAAAAATATTCTAATTACTTTATTAACTATTTTATTTTAAATTAACTTTTAAAATTATTTAATATAAATATTTAAACTAAAATAATTTAATCTATTATAATAAAAAATATTAAAAAAATATAAATATCTATTAAATTAACAATTAATTATTATTATTTTTAAAAAAAGTAATAAAAAAAAAATATTTAACTTAAATTAAAATTTAAAATTATTATTTAAATAAAGAATTAAAGAAATATAATAATAATATATTTTATAAGTAAAAAATTATATTATTAAATTAATAATTAATTTAATAATTAATTAATATATTAAACTTTTATAATAATATATATCTTTAATATAATATATATATTAAAATTATAAAAATATGGTAATATATATTAATATTAAAAAATTATAAAAATATAATTAATAATGAGTATAATAAGAAGGTAAAATAATAATATTAATAAAATAAAATAATATATAATTATTTTATTAAAAAATTATATAAATAACTTTAAAATATAAAAATAAATAATAAAATTAAAAAATAAAAATTATATATAATATATTAATTTATTATAAAGATAATAAAAATATATTTTTTTACTTAAATTAGCCACAAAATATTATATTTATTATAAAAGATATAAAGGATAATATTTATAAAAAACTATTTATATAAAATAAATAAATAAAAAAATAATAATATTAATATAATTAATAATAATAACTTACCACTTTTTAAATATAATAATATAAGGTATTAAATTAAAAGCAAAAATAATTTTTAATTCATATATATTATATATAAATATATATAATTACCACTTTTTATAATTATTTATTATTTCTTTAAAAAAATCTTTTTAAACTTATTATATATATTTTCTAAAATATATCTTTTATTATACCATATTTCTTTAAGCTAATAATTATTAAACTAAAATATATATAAATATTTTAATATATTATAACTTTATTAAACAATATTTTATCGCTTTTATTAAATTAAATTAAATTATTTTATTTATATTATTAAAATATTTTTAAAATATAAAATATAATACCCTAACTACCCTTTTTAAATTTAAATTATTTTAATATTAATACCCTTAAATATTTACTTATTTATTACTTTAAACTTTTTAACTATAATATAATATTATCATTTATTCATATAATTTAAAATAAAAATATTTATTATAACTTTATTTATTATTTATATTATATTATAACCAAAAATTATTAAATTAATAATAAAATTAATATATTATAATAATAAATATAAGATAAATTATTAAATAATAATAATAATAATAATTTTTAATTTAAACTTAAATTTAAATTAATATAATATAATAATATTAAATTAATTTATTATAAATCTCAAACTTAATAAATAAATATTATATATAATTTATATCCTTTTTATTTAACTAAATAAAAGAATTTTTTAAATATTTTTTAAACTTATTCCTTAAATACCTTTTAAACTTATTCTATTATATAAACTTAATAAAATAATCCCTTAAATAATTCCTTAAGTATTATAATATCTTAAATATATTTATTTTTATTTACTTCCTTAAATTTAAATAAGATAATAATAATTTTAAAATATAACTTTATAATATATTATAATTACTTATACTTTTATATATTTAAAATAATTTTTTAAAAGTTTAAAATTAAATATAAATTAATATATTTTATTATATTATATTTTCTTTTAATAATAATTATTAATTAATAATTAATTCCTTATATAAATATTTTATTATATTAAATTTTAAAAATTAAATTTTTCCTTATAATTAAATATTAAAACTTTAAATAAACCTTTTATTATATTTAACTTTTATAACTTTTAAAATAAAGCCATTCTTTTATTATTTAATAAAATTTTAAACCTATATAAAAAAAGCTTATTTAATTTTTAAAATAGTATTAATTTAATAAATTTAAAATTAAATGATTAAAATTTTTAAATAGGATACTTTTATTAAATTTAATTATAATAAGATAAGGTTACATAAAAATACCCATTTTATTTTTAATAAAAATATAGTTATTCCATTTTTAATGTATAATTTATTAAATAAAAAGGTTATATTCATTATATATATATAAAAAGATATAATAATTAAAACTTTTATAATTATATAAGAATTAATATTATTTTATTATAATTATAAATATATTAACCTTAATTAAATTTTAAGAAAGCTTTTTTTTATTTAATTTATATAATTTAAATTTTATTTAATATATATACTTATTTTTAAAAAAATTTTAAGTAAAAAGGGAAATTATACTTTATATTTAATCATTTATAATAAATTTAATAAGGTAAAATTTAAATAATAAAAACTTAATAATCCTAAATTTCTAAAACCATATATAGGTTATAATATTATTTTCTTAATAAAAATAAATTATATAATTTAAAATATTAGTATTTTAAATCTTTAAGATTATAATAAAGAAATAAATAATAATAATAAACCTAGACTTATAAAGGATATTATTTATAATTTATTATAATTTAAAATAAATTTTTATAATAAAAAATTTAATTATTTTTAATATAAATTATTAATAAATAATTTAAAAAAAATATTTCCTAATATATTTAAAATTAATAATATAAATAAAAAATTATATAATTATTTATTAAAATATTTTTATTATTTAAATAATTTAAATATTACTTATAAAATTAAATAAATAAAGGAAAGATTATTTTCCTTTTTTAATGATTTAATTATAAAAGATAAAAGAAATTTAATAACCTTTTTTAATAATAATAAAAATAATTAAATAAATAAAATTAATAAAGATAATAAAAGTAATAAAAATAATAAATTTAATAAATTTAATATAAATATTAATAATAATAAAAATAAAATAAATAAAATTATTTAAAATAATAAAATTATATTTATAATTATATTTAATAAAATTAAAAATATTTTAAACATTATATATCTTTTTACCTAATATAATTTTATTATATAAAATAATTTAATTAATATAAAATTTCTTTTATAGTTTATATATTAAGGATTTTATTAAAAAATATAATTATTTATTATTATTTTTTTTTTCTTTTCTTTTTTTTTTTTTTTTTATTCCTTTTTATTAATTAAGATTATAAAGTTTAATAATTAAAATATATAATATTTATAATTAATATTTTAATATAATATAAGTATATAATTAATTATATTATCCTTATATTATAAATAAAATTATAAACTACTTATATAATTATGGTTAAGTTTTTAAGCTTAATATATTTAATATAATAATATTATAAATTATTTAAATATTTTATTTAAAATATTTTAAAATGATAAATAGGTTTTAATTAAATATATTTATTTATTTATTAATTTAAGTATTTTAAATAATTATTATTTATTAAAATAAAATTTTTTAATAAGATTAGATTTTATAATAAATTTATATAAAAATTTTATTATAAAAATAAATATAAATATTAAGAAAAGGATTTATAAAGGGTTAATTATATAAATTATAAAATATTTTATAACTTTATAAATACCTTAATTATTAATTAATTAGTGTTAAATTTAAAATAAAGGAATATTTTAAATATTAATATTTTTATAAAAGAAAAGATAATATAAATAATATAATAAAAAAATATTTAAAATATTAAAATACTTTTATAAAAGTTAAAATTAAATTATAATTAATATAAAAAGATAAAATAAAAATATTTAAAGAATTATAACTTAATAATATATTATTTTCTTATATTTAAAAAAAAAAAATTATTAAAAGAAATTATAAAAGGCTTTATTTTATTTTAAAAGATTAAAGATTAGTATATTATAGGTTAATAATTTATCCTTAATTTATAATTACTTATTTTATTGGTAATTAAATATTAATAAAAACTTATTTAATCTATTATTATATTATTTATATTCCCTTATTATTTTTTATATTTTTTCTATTAATATTTTATTTATTATAAACTTTTAAGATAAAAATTATATATATTTTAATATTTATATTATTTAAATTTTTAAAGGTTATATTAGTACTTTAAAAATCTTAATTTAAGATAAGAATAAATTATATAAAAAAGAAAAATAATTAATAAATAAATGTAATAAAAGTAAATATTTATATTTTTATTGTTAATAACTTAAAGGATAGTAAAATATTATATATTAAAATATACTTTAATATATGTAAAAATTTACCTATATATAAATAAAATATATTTTTTAATTTATTTCTTTCCTTTATATTTATTAATTTTAATATTTTTTATTATAAATTTATATATATATATTTATCTTATTAATTTAATATTATTTATATTACATATTTACCTTTTAATTATAAATAATTTAAATAAAATAAATTAAATAATTAATCCTTTATTTAAATTATAATTAAAAAATATTATATTTTATATTTAATAAAATATAATATATTTTTTAATATTATATTAATATTTATATATAATTTTAATATTTAATTAATAAATTTAAAATTAATTTATATATTATATAAAATAATTATATATAATATCTTTTTTTATATAAAATATAACTTTAATTTATTATAAAATTTTAAATATATAAAAGTATATAAATAATTATTTTAAAATATATATATATTTATATTTATAATAAAAAATTTTTAATTATATTTAATATATATTAATTTTTTTTTAAAAATAGTTAATTTAAATTTTTTTAATTTAAATGAAATATATTTTAAAAATATATATAATTTTATTCCTATATAAAAAACTTTTTTATTAATATTAAATATATAATATTTATTTATAAATATTTTTTTATTTATTAATTTATATTTACTTATTAATTTTTAATATATATTTGGCTTTAAAAAACCTTAATCATACTTAAATAATTTAAAATATATTTGAGAAAATTAAAATAATCCTAGTTAAATTTTATTTAAAATATTAGCTTTTAAAAGTAAAAAGATAATCTTATTAAGTTAAATTAATTTAAGTTTAATCTTAAGTGAAATGTTAACTTTTAAAAATAAAAAATTAACCTTATTAAGCTAAATAATAAAATCTTAAATATTATTTTTAAACTAATTAATAATAGTTTAAATTTTAACTAAAATTAAGTGAATAGTTTTAATTAAAATTTAATTAGGAAAAATTATTTCTTAGCTTAATTTAAATTATTTATTTATAATTTTCTTCTTAGAGAAAATAATAATAAGTTAAACTTAATAAATAATATGAATTTTAACTAATATATAATTTAAATTTTAGTTAAGGTAAAAAAAATAAATGTAAATAATATTATTACTTTAATAATTAATGATTTAAATATATAAATATTTTTATTATATTTTTTTAAAACTTATTAATAATAACTTTAATTTAAAATTAAATAAATTATTTCTTTAAATAAATATTATTTAAATTAAATATATTATTATTAAAAGATTAAACTTATATCCTTACTTATTTTTAATTATAAAAGTAAATTTAAATTAACTTTTTTTTATTTTAATTTTTAATAAATTTTAATTATATATATAATAATAATTAATATTATCTTATTTTTAAAATATATTTATAAAAATTATTAAATAAATAAAAATATATTTTAATAATATATCATTTTATTAAATTATTTAAATAATATTTATATTATATACCATTATAATAATAAAGATTATAAATATATTTATAAAATTAGTATGTTAAATATTAATTTTATATTATTAAATAAAATATTATTATTATTTTAATTTTTATAAATATAAAAAAATATATTAAAATTATTATATTAATTAAAAAATAATAGTAAAATATATTTAATATTTTATTTAAAGTTATATATAATATTAAAACCTATTTATTAATATTTATAAATTAAATTATTAACTTAAAATGTTAAATTTACTTATAATTTTATATAATTATTTTATAATTTATTATACATTAATATAAATTAATAATTATTATATTCCCTTTATATATTTTATAATTATATAATATATTATATAAAAAATACTTATATATATATATCCTTATATTAATAATTTCTTATATGATTTAAATATATAATTAAAATAATTTGGCAGTTTGATGGATTTTTTGATTTCGTCCATGGTATTTTCGGGGACCTGGGACGCTAATTTGGGTCCACACTTTAAGCATCCACACCCCCAGATACTTTTAAAGTATGTACATAAAGCATCCAATGTTGTCATCTGTATAATATGTAGTTCAATGTCTTTTATAAAGCCGGATATTAGGAGAGACGACCCCGAAGCTTACGGGCTAGACTGCACACTCTACGGCTCCATATGAGATGATGGGTATAACGTTTTCCTTCTAGGCAACTATCCTATTCATACAGACTCGATACGCTGGACAACAACAGCAGTGGCCGCGCCGCCTCCATTGCAGATAGCGGCAACACCGTATTCTCCTGGTTTGAGTTGATGTAATAACGTTGTAAGGATTCGGGACCCTGAGCTGCCTAGTGCGTGACCCAAAGAGATTGCGCCACCAAGCGGGTTGACATTCGCATTCTCAAGACCAAGGATCTAATGTTCATATAATGTTAGTGATTGAATTATTAAAAACGTAGTCCCAACTTCTTACCTTCTCGTTGGCCTTGATAACAGCGGCAAAGGCCTCATTGAATTCCCAGATTGCGACCTGGTCTTTTGTGATGCCTGCTCGCTCTAGAGCAATAGGTACAGCTTTGGCCGGAGCAATGGGGAAATCTACCGGATCAACTGCAGCGTCTGCAGAGCCACATATTCTTGCCAGGACTCTGGAGCCAGCTCCAAATTCCTTGGCGATATCTCTGCTTCCTAGCACTAACGCACTGGCGCCGTCATTAAGTGTAGACGAGTTTGCTGCTGTGACAGTACCTGTTCCGTCACGAATGAAAGCCGGTTTCAGCGTAGGAACCTTCTCTAGCTTTATATCCAAATAACCTTCATCGGTGTCAACCACGGTGTCGCCTTTCCGGCCTTTTACGGTAACGGGGGCAATTTCGTCCGCAAAGGCCTTGTTCTTCCAGGCAGCTTGTGATCGTTCGTACGATCGGATAGCATATTCGTCTTGTGCCTCCCGAGAGATATCGTACTTCTTAGCCGTTGTTTCAGCGCAGATACCCATGTGGAATTGATCGTACACATCCGTCAACCCATCTTTGATAAGGCCATCCTCCATCTTGACGTGCCCGAATGGGGGCAAGGAGCTTGCTCGGGGAACGTAATACGGAACTTGCGACATATTCTCCATACCGCCGGCTATTTGTACGTCGCTTAAACCAAGTTGGATATTTTGTGCTGCGAAAACCACGGCCTTCAATCCTGAGGCGCAAACCTTGTTGATAGTAATCGCCTCAACGGCCTTGGGAAGACCAGCAAAAATGACAGCCTGTCTAGCAGGTGCCTGGCCAATATTTCCTTGTAATACATTTCCCATATATACATCTGTCACCTTTTCGACTGGGACCTTGGATTTTTCGAGAGCCGACTTAATAGCAACGGCGCCGAGCTGTGGGGCGGATATAGTGAGAAAAGAGCCATTGAACTATTCTCTTTATTAGCTCCTACTCTCCAGACGTCGACAATTGAGTCGCAAACGAAGATTACCTTCGCAGTAGGTGTCCTAGATGCGCTTAGAATATATGCATCCCGAATCTCTTGTAGCCGGACGGTCTGTGCCGAGAAATATCGACGTGCTCCAGAGACTCGGATCCCCGCCCGAAGAGGCAAGCTTTTGGCAGCTGATCCAACTACACCCGGCCACATTGCTATCTTTAGTGCTCTCAAATGCTAGAAATAGGATTAAATTCTGGAGTTGATCTGGAAGCCGGCATATGAATTATAAAAGCTACAAAAGATAATAGAAATCCAATGTCATGGCCGTATTGTGATATTAGAGGGATGGCGAAATGGTAAGGTTAAGATCCGCCGTTATCCATGGAAGCTTATTAGCACCTCGGCTTCTAACGGGCTGAGCGGCACGTTCCTTTTAATGTTTTCTAGCTACCCCTCCACCAACCACAACCGAGGGATCCGATCCTGGGACAATCCGGGGAAGTATGTAGCCTGCCACATGCATTCTCATTCTTCTACATATGAACAAGCTGTCTTCTGTGATGGAAATGTAGGTATTCCTACATCCATCCATGATAGTAAGGATTTTCAGTGTATACATACCCTATACCTAACACAAAGTGTACTGATCGGCCTTTGTTTGTGATGCAATCTTCCAAAGATTGGGTTAGACTCATCGTGTTGAGACGTATAAAAGTAAGGTGAACTTCTAGAAGATACTTACCTCTTTGTATGTACATGTAGGTTACACGTAAGGTAGAAGGAAAGGACTACCTAGTATGCACTGACCATGTGTGCGCATGGCTCGAATCCGTCACGTGTACATTACATGTTTGTAGAACATTGAAGAGATCCACATTGATTGCATTAACAAGTACCTAAGTACCGTCCCTTATCACGTCAATTCCTTCCTCCGATACTTCTTGTTGGAACAATCGCCGCCCAAAGGCAATCACATCGCCATTAGTCAACTCCCATTCATCTTACATTTACAGGACATTCCTATTTCTTTCTCATCTACTCGAATCGGTTCTTCAACCCTCTATACAAGCCTCAACTTGTCCACAGAGATATTCACCTACAAGAATCACCAGATCGATCATTCATTCCACCACTGCTTTTCTAGGAATCCCTTCCGAGACAACCCAAAATGTCGACCGCTGCTCGTCGCCGTTTGATGCGAGATTTCAAGGTTAGATCCGCGTTACTCTACAACCTATACACACTTAATATACTAACCAAACTATCTAGCGCATGCAGACTGACCCCCCTGCCGGCGTATCTGCATCTCCCGTTCCCGACAATGTCATGACCTGGTGAGCTTGCCAATGACTACTCGACTTCCATCGCAACATATAACTAACATTATATCTGCAAAGGAATGCCGTCATCATCGGACCTGCCGACACCCCATTCGAAGATGGAACGTTCCGACTCGTGATGCATTTCGAGGAACAGTATCCCAACAAGCCGCCCGCCGTCAAGTTCATCAGCCAGATGTTCCACCCCAATGTCTACGCCACGGGAGAGCTATGCTTGGATATTCTACAGAATCGATGGAGTCCCACGTACGATGTCGCGGCTGTGTTGACGAGCATTCAGAGGTGAGAAAAAATCACATTTGATTTGCTATTACTAAGATCCTTTGATACTAATTTTCCCAATTAGTCTGCTCAATGATCCCAACACCGGCTCTCCTGCAAACGTCGAAGCCTCCAACCTCTACAAAGACAATCGGAAGGAGTACACCAAGCGAGTCCGTGAGACTGTGGAAAAGAGCTGGGAAGACTAATCTCGTTTCATGACTCTGTTCATAGAAGCGGGATGCTTCAAGGTTTATGATTCACGTCTCGATGAGGATTTACGTTTGCCTATGAAGTTGCGACTTTGCAGGACTTGAGAATTTGCATGAACATAATGGTACGATGCCACTTCGGTTCTACGATCAGAATTGTCTGCGAAGGGTGTCAGGGCTCGGCGTTTTGGCAAGGCGTCGAATAGGAAGGGTTATCATATTTCGAACTCTTAGGTTACTCAAAGGGGTTTCTCTCTTCTCCCTAATGCCCGGATGTCACTTTACAGACCAACTACTTTACACAGGAGTCACTCCCCAGATTCCCCGCATCAGCCCCGGCGTTTTCACTTCATTCTTTGCTTCGGAACGTCAGGCATGATTAGTCCTTAGTGAATTACCTAGTTTGCGATTGAAATACAAAGAGAGTCAAATGACAATAAAAACTGCATTGTATTATTGTGTTCAGCTATCCTTCCGTGTCAAAGGCTTTTCGCCACTTCTAAAATGAGTGCATGAACTGAAGTTTCAGTAGTATATAAGCCCGTATGTCTAATCAAAATTTGGACCAGGTGCTTGGCTATGCTTTTTTTTTTCTCTTTTCCTTTCTTTCTTTGTTGTTTTTTATATCTAACAGCAGAGCTGTAATTCATACCGCAGACAGGTACACTCACAGTTTATTGATTTTGAGGATATTGACCAAGAGGTTGTGTTGTATTGATGCTGTGACGCGTTTCTGAAAGGTGGGATGGAAAGAATTGAGTTCACTACTACGGTAACGTTCGTTTGATAAAGGATTATGCATGTACATACCTAATCTAACATGGACCGTGTACATATATGTACTTAAAGTTACTAAAAGTCCAAAAAGACCTTAGGTGCACTGTCGCATAAGCGTACGAGTACATTATAGTACATATTTGGTGCCACCAAAATTGTGGCGTTTCGCTTCCTTGCAGGTTGCACCTGGCAATTCCCCTGGATTAGGTGTGCTCTCGAACTTCAGGCACGCCCGAAACCTACCGAAAAACGTAAAGACCTGTTTTCTTCCCAATACAAACGCCGACTCTAAAATTAACGCGACGTTTCTCATCACCATACCAGGTGCATCCAATATACTCCATTTCAACACGACATAGCGACGAGTTCTAGTCCTATTGTTACCTATCCGACATTTTTGACCTGTTCGCCGTTCTGTCGGCTGAGCTGTGTCTATACCACCTAACACGAACCCTTTTATGATGAAATAGGCCTCCCCTTCATACATATTCCCCTGCGCGTACCCGTCTCCATACGTCAAAGTCATCATGGCGAGCGCAAATAGTATTAAGGTTGTTGCCCGTTTTCGGCCGCAAAACAAGGTCGAGTTAGCATCGGGAGGAGAGCCTATCGTCACTTTCGATGGCCCCGACACATGTACCCTAAATGTGCGTCTACCCGCCAAAGTCTCCATCTCCCGCTTTACTACCGTCTATGCTAACATTCTTATCCCGAATTTAGTCGGCAGAAGCCACGGGTAGCTTCACATTTGATCGCGTGTTTGATATGCAAGGCAAACAAAAGGACATTTTCGAATACTCCATCAAGCCTACTGTCGACGACATTCTCAACGGTTACAATGGAACAGTCTTTGCATACGGTCAAACCGGTGCGGGAAAGTCCTACACAATGATGGGAACGAGTATAGAAGACGAAGAGGGAAAGGGTATCACTCCTCGCATCGTGGAACAGATCTTTAGTAGTATCATGTCCAGCCCACCCACTATCGAATATACCGTCCGAGTCAGCTATATGGAAATCTACATGGAGCGTATCCGCGACCTACTAGCGCCGCAAAACGACAACCTACCGGTGCACGAAGAGAAGAATCGAGGTGTATATGTCAAGGGTCTCCTGGAGATATATGTCTCTAGCGTAGAGGAGGTTTTCGAGGTGATGAAGAGAGGTGGAAACGCAAGAGCTGTCGCAGCCACCAACATGAACCAAGAATCCTCGCGTTCGCACTCCATTTTCGTCATCACCATCTCTCAGAAGAATCTGGAGACCGGTTCGATGAAGAGCGGTCAACTGTTCTTAGTTGATTTGGCTGGTAGTGAAAAGGTTGGCAAGACCGGCGCTAGTGGTCAGACTCTAGAAGAAGCGAAGAAGATCAACAAGAGTTTGAGCGCCTTGGGTATGGTTATCAACGCGCTCACCGACGGCAAATCCTCTCACATCCCCTACCGAGACTCCAAATTAACGAGAATTCTACAAGAGTCTCTTGGTGGAAACAGCAGGACAACACTCATCATTAACTGCTCTCCTAGTAGTTACAACGACGCTGAGACGTTGAGCACATTACGATTCGGTATGAGAGCGAAGTCGATCAAGAACAAGGCGAAGGTCAATGCCGAACTCAGTCCCGCGGAGCTCAAGGCTATGCTTGCCAAGGCCAAAGCCAATATCACAACCTTCGAAACATATATCTCAAATTTGGAAGGAGAGCTTCAGTTGTGGCGTGGTGGTGAAACTGTTCCGAAAGAAAGATGGGTACAGTCGATGGCAGCGGACGGTGTCGCCAGTACAAGATCAGATGCAAAGTCTCACCGGCCTTCAACTCCATCGCGACTGATACCTGAAAGTCGTGCCGAAACGCCTGCGCTGACGGAGCGTGCGGGGACTCCAAGTCTCCCTCTAGATAAGGATGAGAGAGAAGAGTTTCTCCGAAGAGAGAATGAACTCCAAGATCAGTTAGCAGAGAAAGAGTCAGCCGTCGCGGCAGCCGAGAAGTCGCTTCAGGAATCCAAGGAGGAGCTGTCTTTCTTGAAGGAGCATGACAGCAAGTTAGGCAAGGAGAACGAGCGATTAACAACCGAGGTCAACGAGGCTAGGATGCAGCTCGAACGCCTTACCTTCGAAAGCAAAGAGGCCCAGATCACAATGGATGCGCTGAAGGAGGCGAATGCCGAACTTACCACGGAGCTCGACGAGGTCAAGCAGCAACTCCTAGATATCAAGATGAGCGCGAAGGAGTCAAGCGCTGTTCTAGACGATAAGGAGAAGAAGAAGGCCGAGAAGATGGCCAAGATGATGGCCGGATTCGACTTGGGCGGAGAAGTGTTCAGTGCCAATGAGCAGTCAATTGCCAATGCTATCCAACAAGTCGAGGCGCTCTACGAAATGAGCTCATCAGGAGATCCTATTCCGCCGGATGACCTGCAACAACTGAAAGCGAAGCTGATAGAGACTCAAGGAATTGTCCGCCAAGCAGAGCTGTCCCTACACAGTGGTGTGCCCGGTCTAGCCAATGGCAAGACGATGCAGCAGCAAATTGCTGAGTTCGATGTCATGAAGAAGAGTTTGATGCGAGACTTGCAAAATAGGTGTGAAAGGGTAGTCGAGCTCGAGATCTCTCTTGATGAAACTCGAGAACAGTACAACAACGTCCTGCGTTCATCTAACAACCGTGCTCAGCAAAAGAAGATGGCGTTCCTCGAGCGCAACTTGGAGCAACTGACTCAAGTTCAGCGTCAGCTTGTTGAACAAAATAGCAGCCTGAAGAAGGAGGTAGCTATTGCCGAGAGGAAGCTTATCGCGAGAAATGAGCGTATCTCTAGTTTGGAGAGCTTGTTACAGGATAGCCAAGAGAAGTTAACGGCTGCGAACCACAGGTCTGCCGTTCCCTCCCTTTTAACTTCCGTTTTTTTCCCTACTAACACAAGAGACAGGTTCGAGTCGCAACTCACTGCTGTCAAGGAACGTCTTGAGGCAGCTAAGGCCGGCTCTACACGCGGTCTAAATTCGGCTGCCGGCGGCGGCTTTAGTTTTGCCAGTGCAGGCAGCCGTATCGCGAAGCCGCTCCGTGGTGGAGGTGGCGCCGGTGATGCCCCGGCCCAAGTTCCGACCATCGCCAATCTACAGAACGAAGGCAATGCCGGTAAGAGGAGCAGCTGGTTCTTCCAGAAGTAGGTGCGAGAGACAAAAGAGATGACGAACTACAACTGTGACCACAAAACAGCCGTACGATACTAGACTGTTTCAGACTTTTCATTCATGCTCTAGAGACATGCGAGACGCTTCGGTTTCTTTCGACGGTACAGATTAGAGGATTATACCCCAACGTCAGCCCTTGTTTTCTCCCTAACCCATTCTTCTACTTTCTGCTTTCATACTATACAGCTCTAGCCGAGCCTTAATGGGCGGGTTTTTTCTTGATAGGATTGACTCCTCGTACTCATGAGTATGCGTGGCCGATCTGCCCCCTTTTTGGGAATTGGACTGAAGGGGGTGATTGTGTTTACGAAGCAAGAGAAGGAAGGAAGCATGGTGTGACGAAACCGCTTTTACACGGGTTATGAGAACAGGACCACGACGAGACGAGACGAGATGTGTTTTTTTGTTCGCTAGTTGTTGTGCAAACGTCTGCATACATCGGAATGGAGGGCGGGGGAGTTTGCGTACTGCTGCTGCTGCTGCTATTGTGGTCACAGCTGTCTGGCTACTTTACTTACCTTACTATACCACCTCCGTAGGTTACCTAGGTTAGGTATGTGGTCAAGAGACGGCTAGATATTCAATATAAAGACAGACACTCAACTTGGTTAATATTTGGTCTTGAAATTGGTGATTGTGGTCTTATAGAAGCTAAATGGGAGCAACTTAGCCCGTCTCAGAGTAATTAAGGTGCATAGCTCTGAGCAGCCATGCGGTGTGATTCGAAATCGTATGAAAACTGGTGCTTTGCCTCTTCTATGTAGTAATGGTAGACCGTGCAGGCGAGAAGGTAAGGGAAGTCGGATACCCAACAGGCAAGACCGTCGTGGCTGACGACAATATTATATCTAATAAAAGTCATTCTCTGTCGGATATATGCTGGTCTTGACCTAGGCTCCATATAAGCACTTCGAGGAGCCTAGATCGTGAAAACCCCAGTGATGGAGCCTAATATCTATTCATTCTACGTCCATAACCTGTGAAGACGTATATTATTTTGGAATAGGAACGTTCTCACCGGAGGGCAACATAAATTTCTAACTTGAGCTCTATGCACTTTAAGTGAACGTTGATTACTAGCTAAGCAGGCTACTTCAACCCCTTTTCGATTTGAATTAATATTGTTTACCGCTAATTTTGCGTCCTCTCTTTCATAGGGTTAGGCGGCAAGGCGGCAAAGCGCTTCCTGGCCTCTAGATCATAATTGACATCCGCATAGGTAGGGAACGCAAGTGGCTAACAGGTAGCTGAGTTACTCTTTAGTCATTTTAGTTAAGTGCACTCCATGAGACGATCAGACCATGAAGCTTTTGATCGACAACCATCTCCGCATAAGAATGACACCTGCTGCAACGTAGGAGTATACTCAAATTCATGCAAAGATCGAGGCCTATACCATAATAATAAGTATGAAGCATTTCTCTCTAATCTCGGCAATTTAATTAACCTATGATAAATCAAATCTTTCTCGCCGAGTTAATAGTGCGTGGTACACGGGAACTTGGGTGGATAATTTACTCATGACACATTGAATGAAGCCATGAAGGAGTAACAACGGACCATCGGAAACCATACTTGAGTAATGTGTGGTTCTTCTTCCTCGATAATACCCGCCTAGGAGTCACGAGTTCTATCAGCCGACGAAGTTGTCACAGCGGTCTGTTACATGGGGACCGTCTCTCGAGATAATGTAGCAACTACACAGAATATCCTAGCGGTAGATCCGATTGGTCAAAGTAAAGGCTCTCGAGAATCACGATTAGGGTACCAGTCTCGCCAGCACCAATTTGAATCCCAACCCCTAATGTAAGTCAAAGATTGGATGAGTATATCATTTTGCAAATAATAAGATATGAGAGAGCTGAGGCGAGACAACGACCCCGACTAGCCGTCACGAATGAGGCGAAGAATTGCCATCGGGGTTAAGGCGCTCTCACCTTCGCCAATATAATAACAGCCGCCTAGAATCACGAGGTCGACTCCACAAGCTGAGTGCCACCGACCAAGCGATGTCATGTGCCAGAGTCATGTGAGCACAGCCAGCCACCAATCTACCTGAGACGTAGTATGCGGCGCATTCACTCAACAGATCCACGATGCTCGTGGGAATCCTCAATCCGTTTGAATAGGGACTCGATTAGGCGGTCAGCCGGTCCCGGTGCTAACATGCTGCCGGTGGAACCCGGTCTCAGCGCCACAGGATAAACGCCGTTGGTTTAGGCTTCTTGCATCAGATGGGACGCCAGAGGCTGGGCGTTCGGAGCAGCCTGGTCGGCGGAATTACGAGCGGTGATAAAGAGAAGGTGAATTGAAGGTAGTAGGCAAAAATGGTAATATCCATATGCGTAATGTTCACCTTTTGACATTAACTCTACTGATAACTACTAGGTGTAGCCAATAGTTACTGGGTGGGCTTTGATGCTTTAGAGACACAAGCACCTAAGTAGGTATCTGTTCGGTTCCGCTAAGATCGGGCACTGTCCAATAACGGTAGGCGTTCCATGGTAAAGGTTCTGAGCTTATTTCTGGAAATTACTCGTTACTAGGACCTGGACATTCAAGTGTTTAGTTGCAAAGCTACCAACATAATAACCGCCGAGGGCAAACGACCATATTCATATTAGCGACAAAAAATTTAGCTTGGCGTGAGCAGGTGAAGGCTAATTGTCAAGCTTGGACAAGGGTAGCTTTCTGTTGAGCCTCGGCAGGGAAATGCCACGAATAGGAAACCGATCCAGTGGCTAATTCCGTTGCTAATATGGGGTTAAAACGGCCGGAAAGCAGTTAGCAAACATTTGGGCGTGCAAGCTTCCTAGTGAGTAGGTGGTACGGGATCAGGGCCTCTAGCCATCAACGATGCAGGCTATGGGCCGGGTTGCGCTGGTAGGTCCCAGAGTTTCGGGTAGCGGGATATTCCAAAGACGTAACGTAAAGCTCAAATTTGGAGAGACCCTGGAGGTCGATCACCTCGTGGTCGATGCAAGTCAGACTTCCATTCCCTATTCTTAGCGTGTGTCTAGGCGGCTCCGGAGCCTGGAATCTGGCATGCGGTGGTCCCATTGAAACCTTCCCACTAATATCCATCTCCTTTAATAACTGGAGCCCGGGGAAGAACGCTACATGTTTGGATATAACTGGAACCTGGCGACCAACAACTAACACATGCTGCGCCAAGGCCTAGAAGGAACCTGGCGGTAAACACGCAGGCTGATAATTGGCGACGAAAGGTCTACGCCGTTTTACCACTGCATGATTCCAAGTTTGTGCTACCCGAAGGTGTCCGCATTTACGCCGAGTGCAAAGAAGCTATCTCGACGAAGCGAGCTCGTCCTTTATTAAGTCGAGCTATCACGGGATAAGGCTGATTTTGGAAGACTCGGCCTAGACTAGTAGGGCTGGGAAGCCTTTCGGGAAGAGCTAAGTTCTAATAAGGTTAAAGAAGTAGGGGAGTGTGATAGGTCGACAGCTTTGGTGAGATTACTTTGTGAAGTAGTTTGAATAGGTTGAAATTATCGTTTAGAGTATTCGGGCCGACCATCTTTTCATGTTCTTCTACACTACCCTGTACACACTAAAGATTTTTAGGGGCGCGGGGCTCCAGCTTCTGCTTTTCTTTTTACCTCCCCTTTCCCAAATGGGGCCCCGCCAACTTACTAACAAGAGTTTCCATATTACTAACTTTTACTATACTGAATTTGTGTTGGCGTGGTCTTTTTCCCATGCGGCCGTAGCTCCCCCTGGCCGTGGGAACCAGATTGCACCAAAATCCTATCGGCGCTTTCTCCTGCTACGTCTTTTTATCGTGCCATGTTCATTCTAGAATTATTCCTTCTCCCATGGTGTTGGCCAACCGCCGAGGAAATGTAAACGTCAGCACTTAAAGATCTAATCTAATAAGATTTTCAATAAGGATCTGTCAGACGAGATACGCGAGCTGTCTCGACCGTTTGATCATCATTTCTTATGCCAATGCTGGATCAAGTGGACCAAGCAAAGCGCTTCTACCTTTTTTTTTTTTTTCCTTCGCCAGTCTTGATCATGGAACAGACAAGGACAAGCCATGATGTCAGTAGCATCATGCCAATCTATGGCGCTTAAAGAGTCGTCTACTTCGGCGTATTTTATTTGAAATGAGGTCTATTTAGACGGCGGCGGGCCAAGACCCTTAGCGTCACACTTGGATCAGTCACCCGGTAATGATAAGCCTGCAGCAACTGGTTGTCGTCCTGCCCGAATGGCTAGGCAATGGACGGCGCCATACCGTCACGCCGCACGCTAGTTGATACTTTCGCAAAGCCACGTCGCTGGGACCTTTCTAGTGAAGGGTATTGGGCTGTCCCGTGTAATGCTAATAGGCTGCGGGGAACAGTTTGACTGAAGATGAAAGGAAAAGGCCCTTATGAAGAAGTAATGATGCTATTATTTATTCCACCTAAGCAAGTTGGGACAGTAGGTATGATAGGCAGAATCTCGGTCTCGGGCTGCGAATCCGTACTTGTTCAGTCCATATTTCGTTAGGGAGCATGTAACGTCGCGCTTGGATGGTAATCCAAAGAAGCATTCTTTAATCGCTTATTCCAAGCTCTTGAAGTATCGAGATGTCTAGGAAGTCGATTTACGAAGCCAGCAAGGAATCTGCTGGACCAGCACCCTGGCCAGCTGACAACTGAGCCAATATTATTCTCTGGGTTACCACGCGAGCAGGAAAATCATACATCGTGATATTGGAACCTTTGAGAGGGCCGACATAGGCAAGTGGTTTGTCTAATCCTTCTACCCTTCATGCTGTTTCACCCGTCCCACATCTTTCACGCTCAGCCGCCGGTGCATCTGCTATTTCAACGCGGTTGAGCATCCAACCGAGCCAACCAACCCAAGATGTACAAAGTACCAATTCAGCAATTGGTTGACCGACCCCTGCTCTTGCACATTCTCCCTAATTACACCAATATCACAGAGATTGATGACTTTGCGACTTGCATGGGGATCCTCAGCACAGGCACCGATATCCAAAGAGATTCTATCATAAGTCATAATCCATATACCCACACTAGTCGTCTGGATCATTACCTTTCTACGTATACATCTACGTGGGATCTATCTCAACAATTGAAGATCTACACTCTAGATCATGAAGCTATGGTAGTCTATTAAGTGACAGATGAGTTTCGAATACGTACCTAATACGATAGTAAGGGACTACTATATGACAAACATTAAGGTATTCCACCAGGCCGGAGTCACACCTCCCTCTATTTCGTATTAAGCACCATATAATCAGCCTAGAGAATCTGCTAATATCGAATCACCAACCTATTAGGGTCCTTGGAGTAGTATCCTAGCAATATTCCATTGGTTGTTTGCGTGTAATTACCTAGGAGTTACCTAGGTCAGCTCGATGTCCGCTAGTTGGGATCAATTTTGCACTAATCCGCCTTCCCCATTGTCTATTCACTCCATCTCCATACTCTCCAGCTTCCCCAAATCTCCAGTTTTGGGGAGTCTGCTGGGCTAGGGGTCTTTTGCAGCTTTGTGGGTCAGATCCCAGCTGCATGTCGGCGAAACCAAGCAGGAGTTGACTTCCCTCCAAGCTTGAGACGGCCCTTTTACACCCCCTGTCTATGAGCCGATACCCTGGCCGCACTCGTGCAGCAGCCCAATCACCACCGACCCATCAACCGCAACTTGATTCGAGGTGCGGACCCTTTCCAGTCTAGACTTGACAGGAGACCCTGACCCTTTTCTCGCTAATAGTCCACCCCAAATAAGCCTAGTTCTAGTAACATAGAAATACAGAATAGTATGTTTGCAGCATGTGGCGTGTAACAGTTTACTACGCCAAAGAACACCGGAATGATTCCATACACGCCTCGACGAGCCAACTGAGTTCTTACCTATCCCGCCTATGTACCACGTTTCCCCCAGACTGGGATCATGGATCCACCGCCAACCTGGTTGAATCCGTAAGGGGGGTGTATTCATCTCGTAGCATGCAGTCTATGGGTTGCTTCCCGTCAATACCCTACGAGCTGGTACATCTATATAATATCTGGCAAATACTCCCAATCCTACCGTTCCTATGTTTCCTTTTCCTTGCTACCCCCGTCTCAGACGCGCCGTCCTCCGCCATTACTTCAACCGGTGACACAAGCCTTGGATCGTGACAGCTTCGCCTTTATAGTATATACAAGGAGAAAGAAACCCAACCAAAATGGCTGGGGGTGTTGTTGTCACGGGCACCACCGACCTGTCCCGTGTCGAGGCGCCCGTCACCTTCAAGGCCTACTTGATTTGCGCCTTCGCCGCCTTCGGTGGTATCTTCTTCGGTTATGATACCGGTAAGCTCGAGATTCCGCTCGCGTAGCAAGCATTTTCATGGTCTCTAATTAGACATGTATTAGGTTGGATGGGTGGCGTGCTAGCCATGCCATACTTCATCTCCCTATATACCGGAATCCCCTACGATTACAACACCGCTTCACCTATCGGGGTTCCCAAGGAACAATTCGTCCTGCCCTCTTCGATGCAGTCTCTGTTCACCTCGATCTTGTCATGTGGTACCTTCTTCGGCGCTCTTATGGGTGGTGATATCGCAGACTTTATCGGCCGTCGCCCTACTATCATCATGGGGTGCTTTGTCTTCTCCGCCGGTTGCATCATGCAAATTTCCAGCACTAACCAAGAAGTTCTATTCGTCTTCGGCCGTCTGATTGCTGGCAGTGGTGTCGGTTTTATCTCCGCCGTCGTCATCCTATACATGTCCGAGATTGCGCCCAAGAAGGTTCGTGGTGCTATGGTCTCTGGTTATCAGTTTGCCATTACACTCGGAATAATGATTTCAAATTGTGTCGTCTATGCGACACAGAATCGTCAGGACAGTGGAAGCTATCGTATTCCCATCGGCGTGCAATTTTTATGGGCAATCATTCTTGGGGCTGGTCTCTTCATCCTCCCCGAGTCTCCTCGTTATTTCGTCAAAAAAGGCAAGATTGAGGAGGCTGCTAAGGCACTTGCTTTCGTCCGTGGCCAACCCCTGGAATCAGATTATGTTAAGGACGAATTAGCCGAAATTGTCGCCAATAATGAGTATGAGATGCAGCACATTCCTCAGACGTCCTATATTGGTTCTTGGACTGCCTGCTTCAAGGGCTCTCTCTCCCACGGCAACAGCAGTATTCGACGTACACTCCTTGGTGCTGGTCTCCAGTGTATGCAGCAGTGCACTGGTATTAACTTCGTGTTCTACTTTGGCCCTCCCTTCTTCAAGCAGCTTGGAACCATTTCCAACCCCTTCCTCATTTCCCTGATTACGACACTTGTTAACGTTTTGTCGACACCCATCTCTTTCTACACAATTGAGAAGTTCGGTCGTCGTGCTCTGTTGTTGACTGGTGCTACCGGTATGATCATCTCGCAGTTCATAGTTGGTGCCGTTGGTGTCACCCAGGGACGAGAGGAGGCTCATAACAACGCCGCCGTCCAGGCCATGATTGCCTTCATCTGCATCAACATTGCCTTCTTCGCTACCACTTGGGGTCCCACTGCCTGGGTTGTCGTCGGTGAAGTCTTCCCCCTACCTATCCGATCTCGCGGTGTCGGTATCTCCACCGCCTCCAACTGGTTCTGGAACACAATCATTGCCGTCATCACTCCTTACCTCGTCGGTGCCGATGAGGCGAACCTGGGTCCCAAGGTGTTCTTCTTGTGGGGTTCGCTCTGCTGTTTGTCTTTAACCTTCGCCTATTTCCTTGTCCCCGAGCTCAAGGGTCTATCTCTCGAGCAGGCCGATATGTGTATGCAGGAAGTCAGTCCCCGCCAATCAGCCGGATGGAAGCCCAGCCATACCTTCGCCGCCGAAATGCATCACGTCGAGGACAACACGGCTCTCGTCGGAGACACCATCGAAGAGAAGGTCTAGAGAGCTCTCTCTGTGCATATACCCCGTCGTCGCGGTCACGTGATAGTGGGCCGTATATGCTTTGCCGGAGGGAAAGTGCGGATATATCGGTCACATGTTTAGACCTAGACCTTTTATTTACCTACCTAAACCTACCATGTAGAAAGCAAAAATCTTCGAGTCGGTGATGTAGGAAGTTCGCCGCTCGTCTATATGTACCTACAACTACCTTACCTAATTACAAACAATATGATAACTCAGGAACATCCTCACCACCTACTTTTCGGAAGGAATAGACTGCTTTTTTACTTGTGAACCATCGCTATTTCCTATGGGAAAATATAACTGTTATGGTCAGAATACCACGTATTACGTCCTATGGTGCTGGCGCTATGTAGGAATTGTTAGGACTTGCTGGTTGGGATCAATAAATGCATGCGTTAGATGCTTATATAATCCTAACCCCTTTTCTGGGGCTCTTATCTTCTGGCAAGGGCCTACTGTTGCATTTATGGAAGGAAAGGACATAACACATCCCAAAGACTTATGGGTCTTGATGGAAGTACCTTCCTTTTTTAAAAAAATAAAATAAAATAAAATAAAATGAGATACTGCTCCTAGGCCGACCAACCATGCCCTCTTCCAGTTCCATACGAAAAGTGGTATTAAGGAGATACACGTTGGGACAGCCAAGACTCTCCGTTACAAGATAGAGGGATTAAATCCCATCGGGTGATGCACCTGAAAATACGTCGGTCAAGGTTGGCGGACCCGACAGAAGGGATACTTTGCGTGTTGGGAGCAAACATGGCCGATTTTGCAGCTGGGCATGCAAGGAGAAATGATTATTGGGACGACCTACGATGCGCTGTTGGCTCAATGTTCTTACCTTCTCCTCGGTGAACCTTGTACAGGATGCGGGTTGTGGTATTCCTCCACTTCCTTAATACGGCGATGTTACCGCTGCTGTGGTACGGGTTTTCCTAGAGACCGTTCTAGAGTTGGTGTTAATGATAGGAGTGTGGATTGTTGGAAGACTCCGGTGTGACGCAAATAGAGCAGTTGATAACCATGAGGGGTTAGTAGAAGACTGCCTATAGGTGTTAATCCTCCCTATAGATGTCGACAGTCGGTTGGAACTTAGGGAGCTTAGCTTTCAAGTAAAGGGGACTACAACATTGGAACTCTGATGATGGAAGGGATTAGATATTTGGCTTCCCCCCAGGATGCCCACCAGCATATCTACTTTACGTGGTACTGAGGTACATCGCGTTAGGTACTGAAATCTCATGGGAATGGATAGGTTACACTTGAGCATTGATGCACTCTCGGAGCCGCGTAAGTTAAGTGGTCTACCGATGCTAAGGGGGGTTGCCCAAGGAACCTCTTCATCCGTTGACTAGGATGCATTGTGGATAACTATTGTGACATGTTGCATATATTCCTTCAAGCAGAAGGGACCTCCAAGTGTAATGCTAGGGAGGACCTGCCTTTCCATGATAGTAACAGTATGTCTTCGTGATGATTTAATGATAGGTTCTAATGTGAAATAAAATTCCAACGCAATTTATCAGAGGACCTTGGCAAATTAATTCTTTACCAACCACAATATCGACGATCGGTAGTTGTGGTATTTCTTGATTAGCACAAGGCTAGTTTGGTATCAAGGCAGGGCTCGAATGGAGACTTGAATGTCCCAAGCATGTGATTGAATCCATTTAAACTATTTCGTAAATGTTGTATCAGGGCGCCTCTCCTTTTTTAAGGAAGCTCGGGCGGGCGTTCTTTCTGTGTTTGGTCGAAATGGATAACCCTAATACGTGTCGCTACTGCGCGTCCAAACGCACCGGGGCCTTTTTGCGTCAGCGCCGACCTGTACGACGTCAATTGAGGTTACACGACAGCTGACGGAGCCTTCCGTGGGCGTCCCTTACTTTCCCGTCATGCATGCCATTTCTTGTTGCCCCCCTGGGAACCTGACAGGTTTGATTCTTGGTAAGCTAACGGTTAGTTGAATTCGGGGAACCAACTTAGGTAGTTTCTACTAGGGAAACTTCTCGCGAGCAAGATACATGTAGATCGAAAGGTTTAGCGGCTCGTCTGATGGAACCCCCACGTTTTTGTGGTGTTCCGTAGGGCTGAACTAGCTTTTACATATATTGGTACTGTACATACATTATTTTAGGTAATCTGGATGCCTGTTAAGTCGTAGACTAACATATAGTTAACTTATAACACTTGAAGGACGTCCTAAATGTTATAATGCTTTATACATGTTAATGAGATATATTATGTTCGAAGAGGAATCTTCTTGTTCTTATAGCTGTGTCGTCGTAACCTGAATCATTGCTCTCGTTTCTTATGAGAAGATAGGCCGGTTGATGTACTATAAACCCGAGTTACATTGCGCAATGACAACGACTTGTTGCAGTAGTCTTACGTAATTTATAGTCGAGTTGGATAAGCTGCTACTTGAGCTCTAATGAGCTTACCACATCGCTCATAATGACAAAATAGTTGCGAGGTATGTGAAATGTAGCTAAGAGGTAGTATTTGTAACCAGAACATGGGAAGGATGAAGTTGAACCTTTGAAGCTTGAAGGGGAAGGGTCTAGACTAGCGCTCCCGATAGAAGGGAAAGCTAACAAACCCCCCCACACGGCCAAGACGAGCTTGGTGTGGGGTAGGTGTCGGCTTACTCAGGCTGCCAGGAACATGCGATATTAGGTACCTAGGTAGCTTCCGGTGACGTCGTCTCGGCTGCCTGCCGAAGCCTACATGTAAATAGCTATCCAATTGCAGCCTACATAGATATTAGCCTTCTGTAGAGGTTTATACCATCCGTGTAAAGTCTATCATCCATCAGGTCAAAAGCTGCGCCATTTATTCAAATAAGAGTATCTTATATCGTAGCTGAACTCACACCATGGAGCGAAAGAAGTGGGTTATGCTAGGTATTGAATCCTCCAGCACATTCATTATTAGGATGAGGCAGCGTTTCTAATTTCAACGACAGAAAACAATCCCGACGTGATGAACCAGTTAGCGGAAAAACTGGGGCTGTCATCCGACTTATCTTTCTACGATGTCTGGTCACTCGACGAACCCGAACTATTGGCCCATATCCCTCGTCCAGCCTTGGCTCTACTAGTCATCTTACCATTTACTCCCGCGTGGGACAAGGACCGTCAAGCCGAGGATGCTGGGAAAGGCGATTACGAAGGCCACGGACCCGACGAGCCTGTGATATGGTTCAAACAGACCATTGGCAATGCCTGCGGGTCTATCGGGTTTCTGCATTGTGCCATCAATGGCCCGGCAGCCGAATACATTAATCCTGGCTCTGACTTGGACAAGATCCGCCGCGATGCCATTCCTCTCAAGATGGAAGAACGGGCCGAGATGCTCTACAACAGCATCCCCTTCGAAGAAGCCCACAAGTCGTGTGTTCAACTGGGCGATACAGTTCCAAGCAACAAAGAGCACCTGGGACAGCATTTCGTGGCGTTCGTTAAAGCCAACGGTAGACTTTGGGAACTGGAAGGATCGAGGAAGGGCCCGTTAGATCGGGGTGTGTTGGAAGACGACGAGGACGTCCTGAGCCCAAAGGCGCTTGATTTGGGAATGAGAAGAGTCATTAGGCTCGAACAAGAAGCAGGAGGTAATGACCTGCGCTTTAGCTGTATTGCGTTATCTCGTAAGGCATGAGGTTTTCGTTGGGAGAGGGAGGGGGCAAGATTCTGAAACCAGTGAGACTGCCACGCATCCTTACAGAATGAGATTTGGGCAGCTACCGGAGTTTCTAGTACGTTATAGGTGCTACGGGCACTTCGTCTTGTGTCCAAAATTGATGTATTCGCCGTCTTATCATTGGTCGCACTCATATCAAAGAGAGCTCAAAGCTGATGTTTAGTTGATAACGATGGAGCCCCTATGTTAGGTCTACAGAAGCATACTAAGATTGCCCCTTAAGTTAAACCTTTTGAGTGGCATAACAAAGTCACGAGCCTCTACGCTTCATACGAATACGAAAAGGGCACTTACGCGTCAGAACCTACTATATCCTCTACTTTAGGTACCTATCAAGAGTCGTTTCTTCGTTGATATCATGACTGCCCTAGTGGTTCGGCCCAATCGGATTCGACCCAAGTGAAGTAGTAATGACTCCTTCGCCACATACCGGTAGCCTGGCTGTCGGCGCCATAAATTCAGGGGCTGTAGGAATTTTGAGGCCATCGTGCGGGTCCACCGAATCGCTTTCAGGCATTCGGCTGGTTTACGATACGGAGACATGGGGATACACTCATGAGGTATTCGTATCTTGAGAGTTCTATCAACAATTCTCCGCAGAGAATTAGCGGAGCCCTTGATACGCTTAATCGAAGAGAAGCGGGTCATCTTTCGACTCATGGAAATCCGTCTAATGCGACACATCATATCTCGGTAGCGGCCTTCTACGCTAGCTTGTCACCCTTCGACTTCGGATTAGCGCATTTGATCATTCTAAGATGAATTAGCATTATGTTTATTGTTGGGTAGATTCCAACTCAGGGAAAACTGCATGAATTTGATTTGGAGATATGTCGATCAGCAAAATTGTGGTGTGTAGAACGGCTACTACAAGTGGTCTCGTGATCCTGTAGTCCGGAGGGTTGACCAAGTGTTACCATAAATAGATCGACGGTTTTTTCTTGATTGAATTCATCCTTGGCATGTTTCATTCATGTCAAAGTCGTATTGCATTCGTGAGTTCGGACTAAGCGAGACTAGGCAGGTAGGTAGTTTTGGTGATAGGTCAGAAACAGTTGTTAAAGAGACATGAGACCAGTAGGACTATAATTATGAAGCTCATCGCAGCGATCGTCGGGAAAGATAAAGAGGGGCCACACCGCTTATATCAGTGGTTGGTTTATGAATCTCAAGTTGGGAAGTAAAACACGTGGGATAAGCGGTCTGGCTGTTTATTCAAATAGACATGTCGTCGGAATGTCGTCGCCCGGGCTCGGCTGCGGCTCAAGCGAGGGATGCTGAAAAAGGTGAAGATCATCGATAGATCATCTGTTACTCGAGTACTGCATTCTCCAATAAAGTATCTTGGAGAGCCTCAGCTGAGAGTTTGGTTGCATAGACCTGGACCGGAAAGATGCGAATCAATACATATGTATTGTGATAGATAACTCAGGGGGCGGTCTAGGCCCATCTAGCGACGCCCGTCAGAACGACGTAATATCCATGTCATAATCTCCAGCGTCGTGCGTTTCGTTGTCTTAAGTTGGTACAACATCTGAGATGAAAATAAGTTGCATGAAAATGGGAAAATCTCCAACAAGGATATAACAAAATATGCTTTTTTTTTCGAAGAATACCGAATTTGCTAACTGTTTATTTCTCGGTGAGGTTCACACCGGGGTCCCCTCGCGGTTCCCCCCGTCTATCCCCCACACCCATGATGGAATTTCCCATTATATGTAGGTCTTTCCAGGTACGCGTGCTCGGAGTCGTTAGCGCACAACTTGATACCCCCACCTTCCCGTTAAGCGGTACTCAAGTACCCGAAGGTTACTGATCTCTCATCAGTAATTGGACAGCAATTGAAATTTATGGAGATAATCGGGTTTTTCCTTTTTCTGTTTCGCCAGTTCCTTCTCCTCTGCTTTCGCAATGACTTACTTTTCTTTTTCAATTTTAATTAATTTTTTTTTTAAATTGACTTTTTCTTCCGATTCTGGTATCCACTTCACAGCTGTGCTGCATACATACACGCGTTTTTTGTCTCTTCCTGTGACCTCCTGACATACGCAGCCCCCCAATCAGACTTCTCGTCACAGACATTCGCACAGCTAATGGGTTACCTGGGGGCTGACCGATCTCGAGCAGATGGTTTGACAGGCATCAGTTTTTATTCCGTTTATGCCGTTGTGCCGTCCCCATCTGATATCTTATAAATCACCGGTAAGGACCGGCATGACGTCGAGCTTAGCTCTTTTTTCGGCAGCCAAGCCTGTCGTCCATCGTTGAGACCTAACCCTTTTCGACCTCTCCTTCACGATGGTCTCTGAGTGGGCGGTTCCAAGTTCAATCCAACTCCTGTGGGCCTGCCGACAAGCTCTCGCATCCGGCACAACCGCAGGACGCTTCCGTCCTCCAGGCCCCAGGTTCGTATGAGACCACGGACTTCATGGAACCGGCGCAGAATTGCTACTGGAGAACCCAGCAGGTTGCGAGCGCAAATTGCGGTTCCTAGCGTTATTCATATACTAGAATGCACACGTGGTAGGTTAACGAACGAGGTAGAAAAGGCAGGTATGGTAGGTACAAATTCGCAATGGCTGAGCGGGTTGAAGCCTTGATATTCCCTACGTCCTAGCTTGTAGCCTCCTTCAGCCCTGGATGTTTTTTGTCCACTTTACTTCGGGTATTCTTCCTAGGATTCCTTCGCAAGTGCAGCCACGCTCAATTGTCTGCCGTCTCCAGCCGGTATCGTGGCATCAACCACCACAAAAATTCCAGAGTACTCTCGAGGATCGAAGGGGTCATGTGTATCGCGGTCTCGGAAAACGAGCTTCACTGCACTGGCCCTGCTGTAAATTGATACTTGGCCTGACAACAGAGAACGCCCTCTCAACGATGAGCGCCCGTTAAAAATAGAGCCCTGTATTCCCTTTCTTTGGTGAGGCGGCCAGCGGAGTCGGGCATTTCCTCCGTGAGAACCGCCCTCCACAGTCATCAAAACATTCTGTTTTTGCTTGCTTTAGCCCAAAAGTCTCCAAAAATTACAAAATCTCAATCAGCCTTTTGCCCTCGTGCCATCCTGAGTACCCCCTATTGCATGACATTCGCTGGTAAAGCAGGATTTATGATCCAGGCCGGCCCATAGCTACCATCCTAGTCTATCCAGGGTCCCCAGGTAGATATCCGAGTTTATACTACCACCGTTCAACGCGTTGCGGTCCGGCCCGGCGACCGCCCCTTCAGTTCCCAGACGGAAAGTATACCGCGCCTGATCTGCATCGACTCACACTTTTAGATTTGCGCCTCTTTTTAGGGATGGTTGTGTCTGGGCACTACCGTAGCACTGATCTCGTTGTCGTTTGTCATGTTCCTGGTCGATAGAAGGCTTTCTCGATCGACCTCGATCCTTACCTCCTTACCCTCCTGCTTGCTTTTTTTTCTTTAGAGATGAATCCCGAGATTAATTCGAATAATTCAAGTTCCGCTGGTCCTGCGACGCCCAACTCGAGAAAGGAGCGGGGCGCTATAGCAGCCCAGGTATTCCATCCTTCCTGTTTTCTATACCTAAATCAAGTTTTAACAGCCCACCCAGGCTTGTGAGTCTTGCAGACAGCGTAAACAAAGATGTAGCGAAGAACGACCCAAATGCGCTACTTGTCAGGTCAGTAATCGAAGTCTTTTCATAACTATTCGATTCTGTCCGAAGGTATCTCCGGAGAAATGGCCTTGAGGTTGTATCGGGTTCTTGCCTGCTCCTTGACTCTGCTCCTAGTGACTGTCAAGCCACAAGGTAAAGTTGACGGCTAACCCCAGAGTGTGGAACAGCGAATGAATGTAAGGATGGTTCCTCTTAGGTCTCCTTTTCTTTTACTAACCCCATCAGCTGGAATGCAAATATCGAGAACCTCAACCGACCAAGTACGTACTTCCAAATGCAACTTGTACCATCATCAGATGCATTCGACAGAAATCCCAAGTCGAATTGTGTTGCACAGTCACCTGCCGGATGCACTAACGTTTTGCAGGAAGGACAAGACCCTTGTTGAGATATTAGAGCGACTGAAGAGCCTTGAAGGAGGGCTGAAAAACCTTGATGGGAAAGTTGATAGTCTCAATGCTCGCGGCACCCTTCCCCTATCTATTTATGGCCCTATCCAACCCAATCCTCCCTCTACGACGATAGATGCAAGCCGGTCAAGTGCTTGGACCGCCACAAACGTTCATCTTCAACCTCAAGCAATCTCCCCGGCTTCGCCTCGAGATGTCCAGTATGTCTCCGCAACTCATAAGATGCTTTCTTGGCCTGTCATGCAGCAAGTCTTTGAGAACAAAGTTCCGAATCTCGACCTGGCAAGTTTAGAAAAGGACGGGGCAGCCATGTTGCTAGGGCTGCAAGGCCGAATCACTTCTTTACCAACCAACATATACGAATCTCACCACATTGGCACCGAGGGAGCATCTCTTTCCATGCAAGTACCTCCTGCGAGTCAGGTCGATGGGATGCAAGTAGGCAGCCTGAATATAAATTGGGAGACGATGCAGCGCCTTACCAAGTCATACTTCGACACGATTAACTTGGTATACCCAATTATGGATCGGCAAGTCTTCCAAAGCGAAGTCTTACCCGCTGTTGCGAGTAACGGGTTTGATGAGAGCAGCTCTTCGACGTTAGCATGTTTGGTATTCGCACTAGGTGATGTCGCCTTGAGCGCTGTTCAAGGGGCTCCAATTAGGGTAAGTTCCTCTATCTAACTGTACTCACTTGTATCGCGGCTCTTGGGGGGTATTAGATAGAATTAAACATATCTTAACGAATAGGATATTTTACCTTCTATAAAACTTGGAAGACTTGCTAAGCTGATATTTCTAGACACGCAAAGGCCGCCCGAGTGGCATCAGGGGAGGCACCGTGGAAAGACCACCGGGATTACTCTTCTTCAACGAGGCTAGGAAGCGAATGGGCTTTAATCTGACTGAATGCAGTCTGGAGAATGTACAGATGTTTGCATTGGCGGCGTGAGTGTCTCTTTTGCTGTAATTTGTGTCACCACTTACAATTTTCGATATCCAGTATATATTACGGAACGTGTTGTCATCATTTGGTAAGTAGAGCTCATTCTGGGCAATTATCAACTTTATTCACTAATGGTCATAGGAATTCTGGCGCATGACGACGTCGGCATCATTAGCGTGTCAAGCTCTGTTAACAAGGTGTGTACCACAGGAAGACGTGGGTTACGGTGGTGTTAACACAAGCTTCAGTAACCCGGAAGTACTGACGACTCACCGTGGTGACCTAGTACGAAGAGCTTTCTGGCATTGTTCCATAATGGAGACGTACGTCTTTAAACCGCGCTTAACCCTGTTGACATTGAAACTAACTGGTTGCAGGTGTCTGAATATGGAGCTTAATATTCCTCGAACTGGGCTAGACAAACTAGAGTCTCTTGTAGGGTTACCCGACTTCAGTGGCTCGTTCTGTGATGAAGATTACCTTGGCAACCAAGCCTCACACTTTCAAGAGCATTTCGCTTCGCAAATAGTGCTCCGGCGACTCTCCGTAGAGTTCCACACGACGCTGACAAATGGTAAGTCATATTTATCAATCTTTTGACTCCTCTTAGATTGTCAGCGGAATTGGTGCTTCAACAAGGGGGACACGGAGGGCGTACAAACCCCGCCTCTTGGATATCTCCTTTAATCTTCTTATAAGAAGCGACTGACACGGTTTGCAAAGCTTTCGGTCCAACAAACGTTCCAGTCGAAACACCAATCTCACCGGCCGCCGTGACGATGAAGCAAATGGCCGCGCAGCTGGACCAGTGGAGAGGCTTATTGCCTGTCTACTTGCGTTGGGAGGAAGAAAACCCTGGGGGATTCTCCAATCCTGCCGAAGAGTTGTATGACGAGCAGTCGATGTATCCACCCCCAATTCCCGATCTCCATACACACTCTATGTTTTCGGCGGACTTGGATAATCCCCCGGTAACTTATCCCTATGCTGTAGATATACAGGCAGCCGCCCTCAGGACCCGATACTACTATGTTAAATACATCATTTACCGGCCATTCATTTTCAAAGCTCTCCACCACCCGGAGCAAGTGACGCGAGACGATGCGGATGGCGTGGCGGAGTGCCTTAAAGCTATGCTGAAATGGCCTATTACCATGTCGCCGACATGTTTCCACAAGAGACTAATACCTTGCTTATTCTTCTGGTCTCAGAATATCCTGGGAATCCTTCTGATCTTGCATATGACGCAGCAGGTGCCAATCCTAATGAGGATACGGACAACTCTAATGGGGACTAAATTCGACCAGGACGCCAACGAGACGACCATGCTATATATCGACTGGATACGGGACTTGAAGGACACCGACGCGACTGCTCTATGGTGCTGGGAGATTCTGAAGGGCATCTACTCACTAGGGGACGACACGTGACCCAACCCTGAAACCTCAAACCCCTTTTCTTTGTCAACGGGGTCTCTCCTTGAATTATATCACGAGGCATATAACAGCAGCAATTTGGAACGAGCGAAAAGCTTCGTGCGGGGGCGGCCTACTACTATAACTACCACTACCACAGGAGTCATACCATCATATAGGAGGTATTCAGCGAGGATTACTGGCGCTGGGGACTTGCGGATCTATATGAGAAATTCCAACCAACAGAGTACCTAATGTATGGAGTGAGATATCTGCATTACTGGGCGAAGGCGAAGGATCAAAGGCTGTCTGGTTTTCTCGAAAGCATTTACAGTAGACTATATCCCTGGCTAACGGCTACTTTAATTGAGCGTACCAATGTCGGGACTTTTACATCTGTCTTTCCCTTCGTCCCCTGAAAAGTAACGTTGATTTTGGTCGTTATGTAGCATTCGGTCAAGGTCTTTCCCTGGAGGCTCTTGAAGTTGCTCGTGTTTTCAACGCACACCGGAATCACCTGGATGCTACTACGACCAGCTTCCACCGATTCTGAGACCACGTCTCAATCTTATGCTCGATAAGTGAAACTGTCTATTGAAGCGCAATGCTGCGGAGTGATGATACTAGAATCCATAAACTTGAGAGCATCCTCGCTAGTGCCACTATGCGCGGAGTGGACTTAGACTGCCGATTGTCATGGGCCTCAGAATCTTGGCCCCAGGTTCACCCTCCTGGCAACTAAATTCCAACTCGTGCTAAAACATAAGCATACCTGCTTGTTTCAATAAACGGCAGGCAATAAGAGCAGGGCCTATTTGCCGATGACGCGCGTCGGCACACGCCGTCGGTGAGGCCGAAAACGCCCCTCCAGGAGATCCTGGAACCCCGCAAACTTGGTGTGTGGTGATCTCGTAGCTTGCTTCAGCCCCTATTGCACCATGACCTGCAACCATAGTACATACATAGTAATACTAGGTAGGGGCGATATGAACCTCAACCACCACAGTGGGAGCATCTAAATTTACCTTCAGCTAGAGCGGAAACGGTTCAACCTTGCTGGGCTGAAGCCCACGTGGAGAAAGGGCTTGTCTCATCTTTCAAGCTTTCGTATGGCGCAAATAGCGGTCTAGCGGGCGGTCTCTCGGCCGTCCAGTCCACCGACGTGCAGAGTAAGGTAAGCCCTGCTTTTTTTTTTTTTTTTTTTTTTTAGCTCAGCGAGAAGAAGAACCCCAAGTTGTCCGAGGGCATTAGAGTTCATCTGGGGAAGAAATGAAAGGAGATGTAAAGTGAACCGTGCCTTCGCGGACCCATAGTGAATGCACTAGGTTAGTAGCATCGAACCGGTCACGACAGAATAAACAAGGAGTACCCGGTCCTAGATGATGTTATTGTTGAGATTTATTCGCTCGACACGACGGGGAACTTTTGGATGGAGACGGGGTACATTCTGTACATATCCCGACAGTCAGGCTGCGCGCGGTGCTCCGTTGAGCCTCCTTTTTGTTTACTTATGTAGGCTGACGGATATTGCGTCAGTTGGATGGTGTTGAACAACCCTTTGGTGCAGTGCCCAATTGGGTTTAAGCATCCGAGCGGTTAGCAAGGGACTAAATTGTCAAAAGAGCCACTAAGAGAGCCAAGGATGGGGATAGGGAGGTGTCTGAGCAACGAAATAATTATCAGCAAGTCATGATAGCTCTGACGGATATCGGGAGCCACGTTGATGAACGACTGTCTTGGCTATGACATGTCAGAATCGTCTAGGACTCTGAACCAGGACAAGCGGGCGGGAAGCGTTGCACTGCATTGAGGCTTCTGTCGGACTTTTATTAGGATATTTTATTGAAGGGCATCGCACGCGCCTTCTCGTGTGCCTTGCGGCGCTATTGTGGATGCTATATCGTAGCCTAATAAAGAAATAACAGGAACAAGAGGAGGCATCACCGCTAGAACGTTGGAACAGTGTGCGGTCCCTGTAATGGAACGCTGGAAAAGTTAATAACAAGGCGAAATATAACTACATGAAGAGAGATCAGACGAGCGCTTTGACTTGGACGAAACCGAATTTGCGCTTTGACGCATACAATAGCTCTGTCGGCCATTTCGGGGGTCCCATAATGAGATCGATAAGTGTCTAAGCGCGCGTCGGAAGAAAATCCCAGTGGAATCCCAGGAATCCAGAGGTGCATGTGTCCACTACCTACCCTATATAGATCTCGGTTTGGTGCATATTGTCGTTGGAAGTACCCAGGTACGACCTACAGTAATAAGCCCATCAGTTAAGGTTCTCTCTACTACGTTCCAAGGAAGGTGTGTTAGGTAAGATGTTAGCTCTTCTCTCGTTAGCCCCGCATAGCCGTTTCAACCTAATGAAAGCTCTACTTTTTCTATCAAAATGAAAAAGAACAAAACGTACGTTCACAATTCATGGTTCGATTCAAAAAAAAAAAGAGAGGGTCCTACATGATGCCTTGGCAAATTGCTTCGAGAAGAATTCCCCCCACAGTCAATATGTGAAAACCACGATGTCCTCGTCAATTCCCTTTACTCGGGACAGTGCTCCGGTTATTATACAACGGGTACCTGTATGCATATTCGAACCTCCGGACGCCGACTGGACGGGACACAACATCCACAATGGTGCAGTAGCTGGCTATTAAGAAAACCCACAACCGCGGCTCATGCAGGCGCGCAACGTTCGGTAACAAGATTCGAAACTGTACCTATTTTCTTTTCGCTATCCGATTGTATGATGATTGTTTATGCAACCCAAGATATTCGAGTTCCTCGGTTACAGGAGAGCTTACTTCATCCATGACTCCTATGACTCCCATGACTCCCATGACAGTATGAGTATTAGTGACTGAACATCGAGCCCACTCACGGCCCGACCCAACACATCTAACCCGGTTTTTTTACACTTAGGGATGTATCGCTAATCTTTCCAAGCCGCCCCTGTGTGTGAGAGTTGATGCGTCTCCGGATCTGTCCACCTACGGCGTACCAGGTTTCTTTGGCAATATCAACGTTACCTTTTTCGCTCCATGTTGGTGCAGCTGTCTCTATTTGGTTATCCAAATTTCCCAGGTAAGATATCTTCAATGCGAGTCAAACGTGCGCATGTTACATTTCGAATGAGCACATGAGCTGGCAGGGTTGTCTTGGGTGTTTCTAAAAATCCGATATGCAAGACTAGACACAACTACAGGTTAGTTCCTGTCGATATTCAACTTGTATATTCACCGAAATCGCTACAAATGCCGTTAAAAGAGCTCCGGAGTCTCGCTTGCGTCGGTGCTGCATACAATACCGCTGTTAACAACCCCCAGTAAAGGATCGGCGGCCACGAATGCAGCCTGCTCGGTAGATCGACTCGGATGCCGGACAAAAGAGGGCGAGAAGCCACAGTTTCAGCGCCTCACTTTTTTTCTCCGTCGCTCATCTTTTCTTTTAACTTCAAATTCCCCTAGCTTGTCTAGCTTGTATCCCTCCCAGCCCATCAGCTTGCTTTTCAGCCTTGCAAGTCACAATTATAACTGGTCGATCGCTGTTTCTACCAGGCTTGAAACACGATCGGATCTGGAGAACTTGTATGGCGCAACTCCTTACTCGGTTGCGCTGAAGAAGTTCCGGCAAAGATGCCGACTTGGTGTCAACGTACCAAGGTAGCCTCGTAATCGGCTTCGAAAGGCATTGACGCACTTGCCTCCGTATTTTATTCCCTTACGACTGTTCTACCATTTCTCATCACATCTGGGTCGGCGCATGACGACACTCTTCCGGTGGATCTAGGGGAGTTATGGCTCGTGGGGGTTTTCTATCGCCCGAGTTGGACCACATGTGATATTAAACGAGGAAGATAGTGGACGAACTGATGTCTCAAGCCCCACATGATTGCCAACTACTGGGCGGCCTTTGAGGCATTTTGGGTCGTCACGTTTTGTGCTTTGAGGTTCAAAGCATCTGATATAGACTAGATCACAGGGATAAGGGAAGGGGACCCGGTAGCGAATTGACCAATCAAGAAATCGAGAACAAGATATTCGGCAATGTCACACAGCGCAACAACAAGCCTAGCAACTCTAGCGTTATTATCATCGCACTATTCAAGCCAATGGATCTTGAGATTGTCGTCGTTACTGTCAAAGCGATCTTGACAGATACAAGGCTCTGAAGAAGCGCACTGTTCAGTGCTGAATTGAGCCACACATGAGAGCTTCATTGGAGCTGACCCCGGCCCAATTTGAAATCATCACAATATAATATCATTATTCAGGGTCGTCAGCTTAAGCCGATTCATACATAAGGTAATCATCATTCGGCCATTGGCAATGTTTGGTATTAATTATATACCGTATATCAGAAGCAAACGGACCCTCCAATAATGTAGACAATTTCCGACGTTGATGCAGGCTCACCAAGCCGCCGGGCTGCGGCTTACGTCTTCGAATGCAGTAGCAGCTCAGGCTGCATGTATGAAATACATACATTAACAGCTGGTTACCCTATGTAGTGTATGTTCCCCAGTTCTCGGCCATAGCTTCGTCAGGTCAGGGGTATAGGCTTGGCCGGCGCACGGGGCTCATGTTGTACTTCCGTACAATTTAATATAGCTACGGGAGTTTGCTTTTTTCGCTTTTCACGTTTTTTTTTTCCTTTTCCATCACCTCATTGCGATACAGACTCTTACGATGTTCAGATCACTGTGGACCCAACGTATGAAGAACCATCACAATGCGAATCGACAAGGCCTATCCATAGTAACATACCGGGAAGCGTTTCCGCGCTGTCACCACCACGGCTGGGTACACATTCCCACCCCAAATCCGATATCACACAGCTGTCATCCCAAAGATGGATAATGCTCAGCTGATCCGGGGTATGATCTCTCTCTGCATGAAGCCGAGAGTTGAGTTTTCATATGGGCAAATTTTCATTCTGTCGCAGATTGGGCCGAAAATTTCGTTTCTGCTATAAACTTGAGACAAGGCTTTTTTTTCGGAGATCTAAGTTGATGAGAGCAGTGAGACAGACTCCAAGTCGTAGATCTCCGGATTTTTATGGATTTTTTATACAGGTTTGGTCTTCGTGGCACTGGTGCTAGTATGTTAGATCGGCCCTCCTGGTTGGTCCGCTTAGTGAATGCCGAGGCTTTGGTACCTGGAAGTTGCGACTTATGTACGGGTAGGCGTTTGTACCGTAACTTGGAACTGAAAAGTTTTCGGTAGCGTAATTGATACTTCTCATGATACATCAGCAAACTGAAGCGAACCTGTTTAGACGTGGACCCTTACCGTCTAAAAATGATTATATAATCCATCTTGATCTATCATACACTATTCCTCATTCCTTTCATACGTATGTATGTAATGTAGCATCCGAATTGTATCTAGATTTGGTTACCGACATGTAACCGAACATTGAAAAGTTGTCGAAACATGCTCTAGCTTGCAATGTACCTTGCGTATGTACCTTGCGTACCTCGGTACCTGGAAAACTATAATATTTATAACCTAGTCCATCTTCCCGCGCCTGCCGTCATTAGTGACCGCTGAATAAATACTAGGCAGCGCATATCAATATCCGCAATTCAATCCCCTTCGTTTTCCCGCTTATTAAATTTGACTGATGAAGAAAATTGAACTTCCGCCTCACTCTTCTGCAGCACCAACGTCGTCTCACTATACAGCACACGCAGTGGGGACTTGCTAGCCAGCTTGAACGAACCACATCCTCGCGCAGAGCTACATTCTACCAAAACACACCAAACAGAACCAGCCAAGGGTACCGAAAATGGATTTACCTTGCATCATGCCTACTGCCGCATTGCTACATTAGTGCACCTAGATGAGTACACCGGTACAATAAACCCCTGCTCACTCACCTACTCGATCGGAGAACCTTGAGGATCTCTCCTTTCCCTTGTAACGTATTTTATTATGATTATTTTTTTATACTTTCCTTACCCTTCTCGTCATATACCAGACCTATACGGAATGTAATATGTGTATGGTAAAACTTCTTATTATTAATAAACGGACTTGTTCACTATTCCTGAAATCTCCACGTCCATGTCCCCCCGCTCTCTTCTTTAGGCCCCCCCCTCCTGAAGTCCTGGACCACTCTTTTCTCCCTTCAGGGATATACTATCTCACTCCAAGCTTTCTGTTCTTGGCCCTGGTCAGAGTCCGACCATGCTTCATCGATCGTCTGATGGAGCCAGATTTGCTTAGACCCCGTTTGTCACACACAGCATACTACATACCGTACACTACCTATGGTACACGCACACAACTTGCTCTATGTGCAGTACTTACCGTATGTCTCTAGCTATGGATGTACCTACTCACCTTGACCGTCGATAATCGACCTGGGTGTTGAGACGTATTGTGCAAGCGCCGTCTGTCAGTGCTCTCAGACATGGATAATCTCTCTTTTCTGCCTACCCATGTCGTCCTCTCTTGTAAGGTCTTCCCGGGATCCAGAAATTTTTTTTATATTCACTCTGGTACCGTGTCCGTTATTGTTCCGTTCCACTGAATGGTGTTGAGCCTGCTTCACCATATGCCTAATTTATGACTTACACCCGCATTCACCCACACCCACACACTCTCTTTCTCACTTGCACTCATACATAAAATAATACCTCTCTCACGCGCGCGTGCACGCACACACAGGGGACCAGGCTGACCATACCTTAATAATAAATGCTATTTATTGATCTCTTATAACATACCTACCTAGGCATCTAACCTACAAGGTAGCTTGTGCGACTTGGTGCTTCCTGGGAAGCAGCTTGGTCTCGACACATCTCCACCCTCCAGATATATATAAGTAACCTAGGCATGCCGTCACGATCTTTCCCCGGGCCCGTCCTAGAACTCTACTGCCACAACTCCCAGCCTCAAACTTTAGACCACGTTATAACTCAAACCTACTACCTACTCTGAAAACCTTCCTCGAGAGTGTATCATACCATCTCATCTAATAAGAGAAAAGGAAATTGAGAGGTATGTTCAAAGTTGTTAGCATATTACTGGGAGCTGGCCCACTTACTGACGATGATGATAAAGGTCCACCCAGGTGCTATCATAAGCACAAAACTCATACACGCAAAAATATCTACTGTATATCACATCTAATCATAATCATGTGTGACTTCACGAAAAACTACTACATCTACACATCATGCCTGGACCCAGGCGCGCACTTCTTTCGTACCTCTATGGACGGCAGCAGGAAACACGCTTGTCCTAGAGGCCCGCATGAGCGCTATATCGTCCAGCCAGGACAATGTCCATTATGTGGATGAGGACTAGAACGCGGCGAACGAATGCCTTCTCCACAGATTACGAACCCAGGGACTGAGCTAACCGTCCTCACATTCATTAGCCTACTTCCGCCAACGGCCACATTCCAACGTCGGATATAACTGTTAAAGCAGTCGTCATGAGCACCGTAATACGTAATTTTCCACTATTTCACCACTCCTCTCCTCCACACCTCGCGAGGTTCCCCGCCTTTGGTTTTTTATCGACTCGATCCGGTCATCATGGCATGGTGTTAAAAGGGGGAAAAAGGGTGGCTGCCCCAATTTTTCAGGATCTCATAGGTTTGAGTGGGCAGCTTTTCGGTTACAACGACGAAAGAGCTTTCGGCATATGCTTCCTGTGTGATACTGGAGCTCGATCACCGTAATATGGTACTAGTGCGAGCAGATGGCGCCAACTCGAAAGGGAGGGGCGGGCTCGGTCCGCGGAGACGACGGGGCTAGAGGCGCTCCCGGATGAAAGAGCCCTACACGAGTGACTCTGCAGATGGTAGCCCGTTCATTGGAGGGGAGTCGCAGCATTATCTTGGCGAGGATTACTATGCGGCGTAAGGGTTATTAGGAGTTTCAATTATAGCTGGGTGGCACTATGAAGAACGGGCATAACGACCCCTGAGGTACCATTGGTAGTAAGATATACATCTGATCTCTACTCATCTATCACATTATATCAGGGAGTTCGGGGAGATGGATCAGTTTAGTTACATCTGGCGGAACGCCTCACTGGCGATGGTCTCACTGCTACATATCCCATAAGTACCATAAAACAAAAATATGTACATACATTCAAACATGCGGTCCTCATGATCAGTGCTCTGTAACATCAGTGGCTATCTGGTGCATGTCAACTCGTAAGATAAGGGGACGGAGAATCTAAAAGTGGGAGTTCCAACGGCTACGGCGTCTTCTCGCCTTTTTGCCTACATCTCTCGGATGAGCAATTTACGGCGCCCGCTCGCTATCTTCTGTTGCTGCGGGTTCATATCCTCATGCATCTAGAGCCTACCTAATATCCAAAGAGGGTGGAGTGAAGTTATCCGTTGACTCACATGACCTGTCATCATTGACTAGAAGTGGTGAAGTTTACAAATATGACTTGCGACTGTGCGTATAACAGAACACAAATATACCCCTGATTTCGGCTTGGCCAGTGCAATACACCCGCTGCGACCCAATGACCACTCTCGAAACATGGGGACGGTAGATCTTGTAGGTAGGCTATAGGGTCCTTTATATAGTAGCCCGCTCTAGCTGCGGCCAGGTATAACAGTGACCATGTAAGCCATCCCTCTTCGCCAATCTAGCTCGATGGAGCCTTTTAATAAAAATGCCGAAGCGCCATGGCCTTCTCCTTACGTCTCGGGCCAAGCCGTAGCTTTAAAGAGTAAGCACGAGGGGTCCACGCCGCTCTCGGTGAGGAGGCAAGGGATGGGGATAGATGGAATGTCTTTTTCCCCAGTTATCAGCATACCCTGCGTAACCTTCTACGTCGAATCCACTGAAGGGACGCGACGAAGGAAAGGGCACTAGATACAAAAGGACGAGGTATTTCCTTCGTCAGCTGCACGTCCATAACCTGCTGGAAAAGCTCCCCACCCTTTCCATTCGAGAGAAAACGTGGTACTGACGCCCGTGTGGCGAGCAGGATCCATTTCTGGATGGTAGGCCACGGACTCGACCTTTGCGCTACCACACCAACTAACCCTGCACGATGCTGGGTTAAGTCAGTACTGGGTTCCACATGTCCGGCTAGACTGCGAGGCTATCTTTGCCGTGTCGGCGACTTTGACGGGATGTGGAGCTCCATAGTGCTGTTAATCCCTACGGACGTGGCTGGAGACTGGCGTCTGGGTCTGCTAGAGACTCTTCTAGGGCCGAAACTCCTGAGAGGTGTGGGGAGGCAGGGAGACAATCTTAGCAACATAGCGAGAAAAATGCAATGCCACTGATCCTGCAAAGAATAAAAAGATGATTACGGATATCACGGCTGGAAAGAGGAGGTCAATGACGTCTCGGCGAATCATCAAGGCATGGTGAGGGTGCTCTCGGGAGCAACATGACTTGCATGAGACATGTTGTTGATCATCATCGAAGGCCCATCCACAGTAGCTGCGAGATAAGCAGACAAGGTAAGGTAGGCTCCAGATGCTCAAGCCACCCAACAAGCCTAGGCGTAACACACGTACAGGATGGCTGCAGGCGCCGAATCACCGCCTTTTCCTTATGACCTCCATCAGCCTTAGCGTCGACTTTGGAAACACCCAGCAAGAGGGAAGATGCGGGGAATGCCAGTCATGCTGTCGTTGAGAATGCGAGTTGAAAATCCCTGGCATCGATCATGACATAGAGACAGCACCATAATACATGTATGTTATACACACACACGCACACGCACACGCACACCGTCGCGGTGCTGGCTGGTTTTAACCACGAATTATAGACTAATGCACGCCATGATGGGCGGTCGACCGGATTTGGTAAGACAACGGGAACCGATAGGCAGGAAGCCATAGTTGGGAAAAGGGAGGGCCAAGACTTTGTAACTGGAACCCCAGGCCTTACATCCCGTCCCGTCCTGAAATAAGGCCGCGCCATCTTGTTTCTGGTAGCGAGCCGGTGCGGACGGACCTCGCTACGACATGGCGCGCATGTGGACGTCGCAGTCCGAAAACGTGCAGTGCTCACTAATAATAAGCCCGACAGAAGATCTCGAAACTTGGGAGGCTTTGACACGGACTTCTGCAGGATATCTGTTTCATTAACTATGCAAGACGCAGAAATAGACGGTAGAAAGAAGTATTCCCCCCAATTCATTCGCAGGACCTACGAGTGCCTACCGCTAGCGGCCATGAAAAAGGCTACATAAGGTAGGTATGCTCTAAATTCCCACTCTCCGAAGATGAGCTAGGTAGACTAACCAGAGATAGTTGGTAATATATCATTTTGGGCATATGGACGGACGTTTTTTTGTGCTTCATACCCTTGACCAACGCTGCAGTTAGTGTCAAAGACAAGAGATGGTGTAACATCCCAGCCACTGACGACGGAAAAAACCACCCCCGAAGAAGTAAAAAGCTGTTCCTACCGTTCCTGCTGTTCCTACTAACCTAACCTACTATAACCTGCTATAATGGCCCGTGCGTAGCGTAAACCTACTACAGGGCCTACTTTCGTACACGTTGATTCGCCAAGGTACGTTGAATTAGGTTAGCTTTATCACTAAGGTCGGCCGATATGGTCTAGGTACAAAGTTACACGCAGCTAGAATTCTTAGCTAGCCTAGGGGTCTTACCCCTTGTTTCCCCCCTTACTAGTAATCCAAGCCCGCATTGTGACATCCGCAACTATCACTTGCATATTCTTACCACAACTCTCCCGGTCCGGGGTCGACTCCTCATACCCCGGCGACTACACCCGGAGGCCACCCCGTAAGCCTCAATGCTCTGCCTCCGATCTAGGATCTAATCTACTGCATAGTTAGAGAAGAATTCCCGCAAAACTCAAACCCACGGCTCAAGACATCCAAGCAAAATAGGCCATTGGCTAGGAGCAGAGCAAAGCAAAGCAAAGCAAAGGAATTAATCAATTACCTAATCTTCTTCATATGCTGCTAGACATTCTGCTATGTATTGTGCTCGTGTCAAAAGCTCAGTTGAAACTCGAAAAAATACACCACATGACCACCGGAGAAGATATCTAATTCCGTTCTAATACCTCATGCAATTCATTTTCCTCGCCAATCGGCTCTGATCCTCTACGGCCTGGGATTGAAGAGACTAAGAGTATTATTCCCCGTAGCTGCTCGGAGACCTATGCAACCTTCCCGTCGCCTAATGCTAGAAACGCCTTAGCTCGTTATCTCAAGGTCAGAGCAGCACGGAACGACATCTTCCCTGGAGAACCCTGCAAGTATGGGTACAGCCGAGAGATCTCATTACTTGCGTCTCCGCGGCTACCACCTGCTCTCGCGAAATCTTGTACATTATACCGCCGTCACATGGATTCGAGTGCTCGGATCCACCTCACAACCAAGATCCCGTGAGGCTCCGTCGGCAGGGTTCTGTTGGGAAGTATCGAATACATTACCTTCCTTTTTGCTATAACCCCCCAGTCTCCAATTGGCTCGTACGAGAAGTGATGATTCATTGCGATTGGTTACGGGGTATGCAGAAAAACCAATAAGAGACCAGTCCTCTCGCCCGGTAACAGCGTGTCACTGCGCCCGTGACAGCCCTATAGGAGCGACCGAGGGCCTGAAAATACATGCAATAACAATGGAACAGACAGGTCGATCCGTCTCTGTTACCTGGTAGCCGAAACCTATTTCAATAATAGTAGCTAACGTAATCACCACAATTAGAAGCCTGGTATATGCACCACACAGACAGAATGGACACCTAGCCTCCTGAATTTTCGCCCAGTGGATCTCAATTGCCCCTTTTTCTTCTCAGAAGACGAAAAGGACAACACACAGTTAACTATACGACAGCCTTTTCTAGTTTTATGTCAACACCGCATTTTCGAAATAAAAAAAGGGCCAAATTTCGTGCCCGAGGTCTAATATTTTTAATAATTTATCTTTATAAGAAAATAACGGATACGAACATGTCTAAATACAGCGGAGTCTTTTTCTAAGCGTTCGGGTTGTCAGGGGTTGAAATTTTTTCTCGGAAACGACGGTATTGACGATAAGTCAACAACGACCCAAGGCGTCCAACACAGGAAAACAATAGCTACCCATAACGTAAAGGCCTCCAAAGAACGTACTTTCAGAACCCGAGCCTTGCAGACGTTTGAAACACGTGGAAATTATACCTATTACTTACTGACGCATCACCTCAAAAGTGCATTTCGGAACGAGTTAAAAACAGAGGAAGCCACTAACGATAGAAAACTGTCTCTAAACATTGGAATAGAAGCCATTATTGAGAAAGGTCGGTTTGAACGAATTCTAAACTTGATCAACTACTTGATTGGCAATAGCCTCTCCAGCAACTATCGTCTCGCAACAAAGTCAACAACGAGGGATGAGAGGTCACGATACAAACTCCAGGTCATATCACAAGAAGGCAGGGACCATATTATCATCATACTATACATTTAGACAGAGTAATTGGCATCTAAAGAAGCACGACACAGTAATTAGACGATACGACAAGACCGACCACAGCGACTATAAACGACGATAAATACACTACAATAGCTGCGAAAACTACGGCTTTGACGGGTTATCCTTGATAATGAAATAGGTATCAGGAAAAGCTTTGCCTTCTTCAGTTGACACGAGCCCCTAGACCATGGCTACTAATGTAGTTAGCTCGCTCACTGAAACGACTTGCCGTACAAGCTCAAACGGATCGTTGAATAGGCTGCTGTCGTCGTGCTGAACCGCATATTTTATCCGCCACTTATCCCACCCTTAGCCACGGTCTCTGCGACAAGACTGCCGTCTGGGATAATGCTGACTGAAATTAAGACTTACCAAGTTGTCGATATTTACAAACGTTACTCACCTGAGTATACTTATCCTAAACCTTCTGAACACCTCTTCTGATTTACTGGTCGAAGAGTGAAGGAAAGCGTTCGATGGAGGGACCTCCAAGTCCGATCATGAACGGTGTTTGGGCGACGTTGTGGGGGTATTCGACGACTTTCGACTCAAGGAGATACACTGCCATATTTGGCGGAAACCAATGGACACAAAATCGACAGGGAAAATGAGATTTGTTTCAGGATCAACACCGGTCGGCTTTACCGAAGAGGGAGATATCGTACCTACTTGGTCAAGGACGGGCGGACGAACATGGAAACGAAGGACGTTACCGACAGCGTGATTAGTGAGAAAACATACATTGGCGTTCTTCGAGCAATATTAAGGCAGCCAAGGGATCATACACCGATGTTGGAAGGACCTTCCATACTCGTTCACCACGATAGGCGATGCGATCGATTTGTTGGGTACCCGGGCCATTAACCGTAGGGCGCAGGTTTTTGGCTTCTCAGGATCAAATATGGGTGTAGCGGTCAGGCAAATGACATTCACCTTGATGCTAAACCGCTAACAAAAGGGGTCTTGGATTCTCGATTTATATCGCTTACTGGGAGAGACAACCGGGCCGAGCTTACAACATAGGATTTTGGATGTCTTGGAGGGACGAAGCGAATATATTACATCGAGGTCCAATTATCACGACGTCTGAGCGAATTTTATCCAGTTAAGCTGGGCGAACCAATATTGCACCGCAAAAGTAGAACTTTCCAAGTGCCACACGGAAACTGCACAGCGGACGACGTATGGCGGGGAACCGTGATGGCAATGGGAGTCTGTTACCGATTACGATCTGTCCGAATTTGTTTCCGAATTTACCGCAACCACATGTCCAGGAGTATTTTAGGTGATTATAGGCAGACGAGACTAACTAGAGCTAATGGGGGGCATTTTGAGCCAAGGGAATAGTTGATATATTGGGCACATATACTCGAGAGGAGGATGCCGGGGAACTAGCGACGAAGATTTAATGCCTGGATTCTGTTTGGATATTCATCGACAAGAAGCAGCCGATGATAATACCGACCTATAGCGAATTACGAGCTAAGTGTTTAATATTTATAAAGGAGTTCTCTACCGGCCATTTTCTCCGCGCATTCGATTTTTGGAAAGTCTCCTTTCCGCGATAGATGACCAAGGCCCTCAGCGATCACATTTAACATCATGTTCGGGGATGGAAGGGGACTTCGTTCACCGTTTCAGCTTGGCATTAACTTTAATTCTTTCTCTAGGTGGTACTCCGACCGGTTTGTTGAAATAAGGATATATGGGTATTCACCGGTATCGAGAACATCGCAACGTGTGATCCTAGCCTAGCCTTGGAGAGACGCGGAATGGATTTTGGAAATAGAGTATATTCGAAACGCCCCGCATTCGATAAAAAACATATACTCTGGCCTCGGACTCCTCGGCACAAAGTATCACGTCTCGTCCACCAAATATCTGCCGAAAAGGACTCACTCCCTGTCAGGAATCGTGTAGGAAATGTCACAGAGACGAAAGACGAGCGTTTTCAGCGATAGTAGACGGAATCAATCGACCTTGCAGCTCCGTGCCGCATGGAACAGAAGTTTCCTCGATCTGCGATCAAGAGCGCACGAGGAGTTGTGATCAATATAGTACCGAGGAAGTCAACGACTTAAGCAGACTCATCCAAGGCTACGTTCCAAGCTAACTGGCTTGTTCCGGAATTGTGAGTACTAAATTTCCTAGTTCAGCTGGTTTCTTCTTGGCTATGGCCTATGACACGCCTTTCCAACCTAGAGATCACAACACGATATTTCTTTGTGATGATCGATGTCCTTCACATCAGATATTCCAGGAAGGTTTTCTTCGGATTATTAAAGTCGTTATATTCACACCCCTTCATTGGATACCGAATATAAGGGCTCCCCCTTATCTCATCTCATTGCTTGAGTCACTTGATGAGAAGTATTGGTACGGCTAGGGTAGATTAGACGCTTGTTAGTTGCAAGTTATCTTATAATGTAGGTAACCAAGCCAGCTTCAAGTGAGGTTGAGAAGCAAACCAATCCAGATTCAAATCAGTCAATTACGTCCAATCTATTCACAAAGTCACATTATCTTCCAGCTCATCGTTTCTAAACCGCTAAAGTCTCTTACTATATGAATTCCTATATCGCTTCGTTCGCCCTACTCAATAACACCAAGCAGGGAGTGGTAAGAATACTGCTTGCCCTTTACTAAAGCCCTATCATAATATTTGTTACTATCTTAGATACAAATGAACATGACGCTTATTGGAACACATTACAAAATCCTCATACCAACACATGATACGTGAGCCGTATCCTCGTCGGCTTTCAGACGTTCAAACTGATATGCAGGCTTACATGATTTCTCACAGGAAATGTAGGTGGGCTGTTAGGTTGACAGGCCTAACGACATGAATGGGAGGTATACATACGGCACGAGTCTACGGGCTCATCGTATATAGTGATGCTGCTGACCAATACATATTAAGGGGCTTTTCTTTCAAGATCATCAGACATAACATCATTCTATCTTACAAACTATCATTTAACAAAAATATTATTTTAAGAATACTACATTTATAAAAAAGAGCTTTACCCGCCGCGTTGTATAAGTGTGCCGTAGGTTGGCTAGGGAAATTTATGGTAGGACGGTACTTTTATTCCCGTACATATCGCAGTGCAATAGGATATACCAAGGCCTCAACCGAACCGAACTTTAGAAATCCGTAAACACATATTTACGATCTATTATGAAGCCCCTTGTTCAAAGTTAAACGCCCACGGCTTAGTTCGGTAAAAAGGCTCTTCCAAAGCGCAATGAAATGATTATAATTCTACCACTTAGAGCAAGATATTAGGTTCTAAGACAGATCTGTTTTAGGTACACCTGGACATAATATACTGACATTTAACCAACGATTTCTTAACGACTAATGCCATTGTCGGACCCTAATATTTCCAGTACCGAAGGCTTTTATATCTTATAAGCATCATTTGTATGCAAATTCAAAAGGAAGTGAAGATCATGGCGTATCAACAACTCACTACTAGTTTTTATGCCACTCTATGACCTGCCGGGTAAGTCTAAGATCGAGCCGACCACTTCATGCCAGGTACTAACGGAGTGTAATATAATGGGATTACGTCTCTCATAAATCATAAGATACAAAGATACAAGTCACAGGAGTATAGAATTTTAGTTACATATGTGTACTTCAGAATGCGGGTGTAACTAGGTACCTGCTTATGTAATCCGTTCTAATTCCCATTAAGGACTTGTAGGTTTTCACGATCGTGAGCTCATTATTTGCCAAGCGTTTTACTAGGATATAGAAAAGGAGAGAATGATAGGCGGGAGGTATGTTTCGTGGAGACTCACGACTCCGCCATGAGAGTGAGAAAAGAATCTAGTAAAGGATTAACCTAGAGTAACATACTTAGTAATGTGCCGTATCCTAGATCAAACCAACGATCCCTTAGGGACATCCTCAGAATAGGATAGAAGGGAAGTAGGTAGGTATACGTAGAAGTGCTGATCTAGTCTATCGTATTTACTATGAATGGGGTTATGTGCTATACCGTCCATCGTATTATATGACTACATGTAGGTATTAGCCGTAATTAAAGACTCGCCCTTTTCGCTTCACCTTTGAATTGCGTAGATTGATTAGAACTACTATCGTCTTATATGTCATAGCTCGCTGAAGCACATACTTTCTCACGATTCAATCGCTATTTGGTATCATCGCCGACTGTTCCTCATTATCGTTCATCATCATATAACCCACCAACCCTTCAGCTACCCATCTCACTAAGCTCAGCACCACTTCACATCCCCTTTTCAGCCTGCTAAGCCTTCGCATCAGCCGCAGCCGCAGCCGTAGCCGTACCACTAGTAACTCCAGAACCAGCCGCAGCAGCACAAGCAGCTAGCGTGGACTTCTTAACCAGCTTCAAGCCCGCCAACGCATACACCAAGCCCTCAACACCAAGGATAACAACGAGCGTCACCAGCGCACCAATGACACCAGCCACGGGAAGCGAGATCCCGTTCCCAGAAGTCGTCGACGCCGCGGCAGCAGCAGCAGCAGCCGCATCACCATCATCACCACTTCCCGAGCCACCCGTCGACGCAGAGCTCGCGCATATCCCCGTCGTGTTGCCGCAAGCCTGGCACCAAGCCGCCGTATCGCCAACCGCGAACTTATTCATCTCGCTCGCGAACGTGGTCCACGGCAGCGTCGTCTCGCCGCGTCCAAAAAGCGGGTAGATCCTCGGCGGGTTAACCGCCGCGGTCCCGTTCGCCAGGTAGAAGCGGACGGAGACGTCGTCGGCGCTAGGGTAGGAAGAGCTGGAGGTGGAGGTGGAGGTGGCGTTTGTGACGAGCTCGAAGACGATGGACGACGCGTAGTCCACGACCCCCGTGAAATCGGCGGATACCTTGTCGAGCTGCGCGAGCCCGAAGAACGACATGAAGGAGGCGTAGGCGCCGAACTGGATGCCGACGGGCGTGCTGCCTTTGCCTGTTAGCGTGCTGTTGAGCTGCTGGACGATCTGGGCGGCGAGCGTGGCGCCCGCGATGGCGCGGATCGGGTCGCTGCTGTTGTAGGCCAGGTTCCACTCGTGGTTGTCGGCTAGCGTTCGGAGTTCGTACAGGGTCTCGTTGGTGAGCAGGTCCGAGGACGGGATGCTCTGGTTGTGGATCGTGGCCACGTTGATATAGTCGAAGATGGTGTACGCGTTCTTGAAGGTCGCCTGGCTGGCGCTGAACGTGCTGTTGATGACGGGTAGGAGACTGCTGTAGAAGCTCTTCGTCTGGTCCAGCGTTGAAGTATACTCCGGGGATAAGAAGTAGTTGTTCGAGCTCACCATGGCGTTGCCGCAACCGGACCCGCCCTGCAGCCACTCGTTGTTCTCCGAGTTGGAGCTCGAGGATGCTGTTGATGATGTGGATACGGGAATGTACTGATACCCGCCTAGAGGAGCTTGTACCTCGGACTTGTTGGCTAGTACACTCACAGCATTAGTGCCGGCGGGTGGGTAGATGCCCTGCAGGAAGGCCAGCGCTGAGCTCTGGAGCACGGAGTCGGCCGGTGAGATAACGCTTAGCTGCGTGGGTACGGCAATGTCGTTGCTTAGCCCGTAGATAGGCGAGCTGGCATCGGACGCGACGTATTTGGCACGGTAGTAGCTGCCAGACTGGAAGACCTCGTCGGCGCCCAACGCAGTTAGGTTGGTGGGCGCGAGGGCCTTGGGCGTCCTGTCGCCGTGCCGATGGAAGATGTAGACACCAAGGACGGTTTCTGCCCTCACTAGCGGCATTGATGCCAACGAGAGCAGAAGGGTCTTTAACTCCATTGTTCAGGCGTTATCCTTGTCCGGTCTACTTGTTGTATGTCTATTACAGGTGCCAAGGTAAGGCTGAAAGTGCCTCAACCAGAAGAGCAGCAATCCAACAAGCTCCCAGAAAGAGAAGCAAACATGGTAGGAAGAGTCACTGGAAATATTAATAAAAATTATCTCTCAATCAGCCCCGCTCGTTGCATGGTTACGATACAGCTAGGCCGGGTAGCAGGCGATAGCCGCATACGGAACGGCAAACTAGGGTTCGCCTGGACTCTTACACGGCCGGATTCCATCGCCTACGACTACCGTATATCAACAAGCCTCCACCCACCCTCTTTCTGTTCCCCCACCGACCTGCCTAGTCGAGTTACCAGCCTAGGTTGGATTTTCGGGTTATGCCAAGAGCGGATCTATAGCCGTGGAATTGCCCAATCACAGCTCAAGATGGCGGATTTCTTGCATCTCCGCTGCAGTTCGGTAAGGTCCGATATGGGGGGGAGATTGATACTTGAATCGGAGTACTTACTCACGCCCTGTATGTGCGTTTCTAGATAATCAGTTGTAGTTAAATTCATGTAATGGAAAAGAATGTATAATGAAGGAAGAATTACTAGGTACCCATGTAGGTGGTAACAACCGTGACGAGAAACGTGCCGTATACAAGTTACTAAATCTTCTATATATGTAACTACACTTGCTGTGAAATTACTGTAGCTATCCAATCGATAGTTCGCGTTCCACGACATCGAATATGTGCTCCTGGTTGCACAGCTTTGGCTTAGCATACGTTGAAAGTAGTTGTATACAGTTGGAGATTTCAGGGGACATATTAAGTACCCAGGGCTACTGAATTTATATGCGTTCGGTTTGTTGTGATACAATCCAAGTCGGCTCTGTCTACGAGAAGCGGCATCAGTAGTCCATTGCCTCTCTAAAGTTTAGCACCGTCCTCAGAATCTCACAATAGTAACCTTACCCTGTCCATCCTCGCCCACAACCCAACGCTCGTCCCCGGCAATCTTCCCCTTCCCAAGCAACTCCCACCACATCTGGTCTGGAAACTGAACCTCATACACTTCATCCTCACCGTCCCCTAAACCACCGCCCAGCTCCTCCTGAATACTAATCTTAGGCATCACAAACGACGACAGCGCCTCCATTAGAAAACATTGCCTCGCCACGATCCTCACACCAGCTCCGGCATCTACCGCATCGCTCACAGTCAAGTACGGAAACTCCTCGTGCCGCCAGCAGGGCGCCCAACCAGGCCACACCCCATCGGATCCGGCAAGTCGGTTGTTCCCCAGGATCCGGGACAGCGACCCGGCCCGCGGGCAGAAGCTCATGTGCACGTCGCCGTCAGCACAGCACTCATCGAACCAGCGCGGGCCAAAACCCGAAAACGGGATCCCCGTGCACCGGACCTGGTGATGGCGCGGCGGCGACAGGCTCGAGTGTTGGCCCGCAAGCCACCTGTGTTCCTCCTCGTGGACGTACACGTTGGCCTCGTCGAGCAGGACCTCTCTTAGCGAAGGCGTGTGCCGCTGCCGCAGGCCCAAGACCTCCAGCTCGCGCCACGTGAACCTGTTGATCACCGTCGGGCCTTCAAGAACGGATCCGGTGGTGGGTTTGTTGGCTCCGGTCGGGTCTAGCGAAGGGCGGTACGCGGACGGCTTGGAAATATCCCAGATCGTGAGTTGTTCTATGGGGTCCTCTTCGCCCCAGGGGGAACGGTTGGGCTGCCAGAGGTAAAGAGCGTAGTGCGTAGAAGTGTGGGCCGAGAAGAACCGGTCGTGGTTGTTGAGCGGGAGGCCGAGGAAGTGGATTTTCCACTCGGAGCGAAATGCGATGTCCCGCGTAAATTGCAAGTCCGATGAAGAAGAAGTGCTTGAATATAACCGCCGTCGAACATCAAATGCCGTAGCAAAGTGGCGATGCACCATCTCCCGATCATTCAACTGGTGATATGGCTCACGCTCGCACCACTCAATTACCAGCACGCCGGAGGTAAGCCGTAAACGCCGGACCTTCTTATCTGACGCATCGAACGGGACCTCGAACCTGATCCTGGTCTCGAGATCGTACGCCACATAGCGCTCCGAAACAGCCTCTTGGTACACGAGCAGTCCGTCATCGAAGCACCACGTGGGTTCCCGATACTGGAAAGCCGCCTCGTTGTCGTTCCACCTCAACCAGCGGTTCCACGGCGTCACGCCTCTGAATGAGCCCTTGAAGCCCACCACCTCCTGCACGACGTCGACCTTCTCGACGAGCCGCGGCTGGGCCGCCCGCAGGTAGTGGTAGCGGCGCGCTACCTTAGCAAAGATGCGCGCCCCGTCTGGCGCTGGCCCGAGCTCCTCCGCGGCTCGCCGCATCTCGCGCGAGCGCGAGAAGTGCCATCGCATCAGATTCCATGACGTGTCCGGGTTGGTGAACGCCGCGAGCCAGGAGCGGCTCACGCAGCGGGAGAGAACGCAGTCCCGTGGGGAGAGGTAGGAGATTATGAGGAGGAAGAGGTCATTCGGTAGGTCCGTTAGGTCTTTGACTTTATTACTGTTATCAACATTGATAACGTCATGATCATTGATATGAGGAGGGCTAGAATTATATGTAGACCCAATGGTATTGTCTATATCCATTGCTCATAAAATAATGTTGAGATTGGTGGATGGGATGGAGGGGGAGGTCTCGGTTTAGTAATACTTCGGCTATCTACGTGTACCGTATGTGGCGAAGCCCACCGGGGACGTGTTACTTATAGCTGTAACTTACCGCAACTTACGGTGAAGGACTTTATACGAAACAGATTAATGTTTTGAGTGTCGATTAATATGGGTGGAATAGAATAAATCATATGTTATTGAAAATCTCTAAAATATGAGTTGGAAGAGTTGTGATGAATCGCTTCTTCAGTAATAAGCCGGACTTTACATACCGCGGCGTGACTAGCCGATCACCAACAGTTGTCTTGTTTTCTACAGCTGCAAAACTACGGTATCATGGAGCTACAAGGGCTCTAAAGGGACTATTATCTTAGAACACCTACCCACAAAAGCCCGTTTGAAGTAGTACGCCCTAGAAATTATCATGGCTCTTCGTCACTCCTTAACGACATACCTAATCATGTAGATGGCAGCTTAAATCATTATTCATGCATTATATCCGCTAATAATCCCACGTAACCCTATATACAGCTTCCGGTTTGCCTCCAACCCTCCCAACCTGTCTCCCAATAGACGTCAATCTCCCCTACCGTTTAGTTATGCGTAGGCATAGCAACATCCGCCTTCCTCGAAATCGCATCAGCACTGCTCCACATCGCCGTCACGGTCTTCTGCTGCGTATAAAAGTTGACACCAGGTCTTCCGTAAAACGTATTCGCGCCACCTCCCGCGATGCTCTTCTTGTTACCCGTGAACGAGAACATGGGCAACGGCACCGGGATGGGCACATTAATGCCCACCTGGCCAGCCTCGATGTTCCGTCTGAACGTCTCCGCCGTCGGGCCCGAGCGCGTGAAGATAGCCGTGCCGTTCCCGTACTCGTTCTTATTAATCAACTCGATCGCCTCGTCCAGCGTGTCGACGTTGAGACACACGAGCACGGGGCCGAAGATCTCCTCCTTGTAGCATTTCATGTTTGGCGTCACGTTGCTGATGATCGTCGGCGCAACCCAGTTACCGTTAGGATATTTCTCGGGTTTGAAACCGCGCCCGTCCAACAATATCGTAGCGCCCTCTTCTTCCGCGCTAGCGATTAAGCTCTCAATGCGCTCCTTGCTCTGCGGCGAGATAACCGGACCTAGATCGGCGCCCTCCTCGAAGCCGCCGTTGACGGAGAGCTTCTTGGCGCTCTCCGCCAGCTCCGGAAGCCACTCCTTGGTCTCGCCGACCATGACCAGCGTGCTAAGTGCCATGCACCTCTGTCCCGCGGCACCGAACGCGGCTCCCACGACGGCGTTGATGAAGTGGTTCTTGTTGCAGTCGGGCATGACAGCAGCGTGGTTTTTGGCACCGAGGTTGGCCTGCACCCTCTTTCCGTTGGCAGAGGCCCGGCTGTAGATGTACTCGCCGGCCTTGTTTCCTCCGACGAAACTGATGGCCTTGATCTCGGGGGCGTCCAGGATGAAATCCACGGTGCGGTGGGCGCCATGGACGACATTAACCACGCCGTCGGGGAACCCGGCTTTCTTCGCCAACTCGACGAGGATCATAGCCGCACCCGGGTCTCGCTCCGAGGGCTTCAGGACGATGGTGTTGCCCGTGACCGTAGCGATAGGGATACACCACAGGGGGATCATGGCGGGGAAGTTGAAAGGGCAGATAGCAGCCACGACACCCAATGGCTCTCTATAGCTCCTCGTCTCCATATCCTTGGCCACCTCCAGGATCTCCCCCTTCAACAGCTCCGGCGCCCCGCAAGCCGCCTCCGCGACCTGCAGGCCCCTCAGCACGTCGCCCTTGGCGTCCGCAAACGTCTTGCCCTGTTCTAGCGTGATGCTCGCGGCCAGCCTGTCCCAGTTCTCTCGGATCAGGCTGACGAACTTGAACATGACCTGCTGGCGCGCGATCACGCTGGTGTTCTTCCACGCCGGGAACGCCTTCTGCGCGCTCTCGACGGCCGCCTTGAGCTCCTCGTCTGTCATCTGCGGGACGCGGGTGACTAGGTTATTGGTAGCCGGGTCCCTGAGCTCGATGAACTTGTCCGTCTTGCTGGGCACGAACTCGTTGTTGATGAAGTAGGGAGTGTCCTCTGGCGTGGCGATCTTCTCGTGCGTCGTGGGGAAGCTTGTAGCCGTCGACGCGAGGGCGCTCATGGGCCGTATGTGCTGCGCCGTGGCGGCTATGCGTCTCGCTGCAGTTTCCCGAGAGGCCATTCTGAAGGTAGTATGGGAGGATAGGGTGGAGGTTGAGTATGCAAGGCGGGTAGCGGTGCGACGGGCGGTGGCGGCGATGCTTTGCGTACGGGCGAGACGGTGCATGGTGGTTACAACGACTCGGATGCTTCTTTTATAAGAAGCACAGCTTCAACTAAATTTCAACTCAATTCCGCGGAAACGCAACCCCTTTTCTTGAGGTGCCCGTTAATGACAACCAGTCACCAATGCTTGTCTTTGTCCCGAAAGGTAGATAGCAAGCGCTATCGGTTGGCTGTTACTGATACTTATTATTTAATAGAGCGCCTCGATTGGTAGCTTTGCCCACTGAGCGCTTGCCGCTGCAAGCCGAAACCCCGAATACCGGCCCGGTGGGGGGGTTTGGGGTAAGCCGGGGTAATTACGTTAGTGGTTATAGCGGTTATAGCGGGTGAGGAGTTCTATCGATAGCCGATGTATTCATCCCATTCATTCCCTTCATCCCTTATTAGATGTATGTTGACATCTGTAAATGTATATAGTCTCTCATACTAAAGTTGCCAGTCAATGATTTTCACTTAATCTTCGAAAATATCTATTCCGAGGACGAGTTTTGAGGATTGGTCATGACATTCCAATCAACTACGTAGAGACTAGCTCGAGTCAGCTTATCAAGACTCTATCCTACCCGATACAAGATGCTCTTGTCCTTGCACCTACGCCAGTAGTGCAACATCAATAGAAAATGGAAAGAATACAAACGGAGTATAATCATATTCACACACCCGAGCACCGGGGGTCCTTAGTTATTCTCGAAGCTGTATTTGAGCCAACCACCAAGAGCACGTAAGCTCTCCCATCGCACGTTCTCATCTGAATCCTGCATGAGCTCCATGATGCGAGCCTTCAATCCCAACTTTTCTAGCTGATATCTCTTCTCTGGGACTTCCCTGACTAGACAACCGATATCGTTGCAAGCGATGGCAAGCACCGCCTTGTCGTTGTCCCATGGCTTCTTCATGATGTCTGCTAGTTTCCGCGGGATCTCGCCATTTTCATATTCGAGAATCTTTCGTGCATTTTCAGCCCAGAAGATCTGATGCCGATGAGGTGGCGACCATCTTAAATGTCCTGATTGGACCTCGGCGACATATTCATCGAAGGTGGTCTTAGTTTTTTGATATTCTTCTAGCATCTCCTTGAGCTTATCCAAGTCCTCCAACAAGTCCGGGTCCGTTAGGTGGCGGCCGCTAACATTTTGCAGCAATGCGGGAAGTCTGGCTAAAACCGCCGTGGGGAGTAGCGTAGATGGGTTAGCCTCGAGGAGGTTGTATAGTGTTGATAGAATGAGCCGCGTGGTCTTCTCCTTTGGTGAGAGCCGTAGTAGCTGGGTATATAGAAGAATGATGTCATATTCACTGTAGCCGTGTCAGTTGCAATCAATTCAATTACGGGAAGGACATTCGTACTCATTCAGGTCATCGCCGACTTCCCCTGCTTCAAAGCTTAATTGCCATAGAACCAGCAATACGTGGTATAAGAGCTGTAACCCGACTCCACCACTGAGACCCTCAAAACCACCGCTTCTAGTAGTGCCGTTTCCGCTCCAGAGACTAGCTGATGACTCGGCGCCTATACCCGCAGCTTTTCGGAGGATGTCGATTAAGGGAGCAACAGTCTCGCTTCTTTGCTTCCAAAAGAGTTGCCGAGACGATCGCCCGTATAGCAATGACGAGTATTGCATAACGGCAATATCTTGCAATCCCGCATCGTTCGAGTTCTTTACTAGACCGCAGAGGTAGCTTAGTACCAGGGGTAGAGTATGCTGTGTTGCCGCGGATTCGTCTCTCGAGTTCGCCATAAGAGTTGTGAGGACATTAGAGGTAAGCAGAGGAATAGGATCCTCCGAATTATTCGATCGCGCAAGTAGAGGTAGGAAGTGTTGATACGGGTCCGGGTCTTTGAATAGTGCTTTCGCTAGAGCAGGGACGCCTAGGATGACGTTAGCACATTAGGCTGCCAATATTGAGACGATATAGTGGTAGCTGCCTGTTTCTTCTTCAAACTAGGATGGATCTACATGCTCAAGGAGACACACACCTTCGAGTAGGTCTCCAAGCAAGACCAGTATGTATTGAACGACATCGGAGCGCTGCCTTGCCGACTCTAAAACGCCAGGTGTGCCTGGTTCTCCGATGAATAGTATCCGGTAACCATCGAGATCGGCTTCAACTACCTGCTTTCTCTGTTCCCTCTTTACTTTGTCAACAGCCCTGATCTTGGCCAATTGAGACTCGGTAATGGTGCCGGCTCTAGCTGCGCCATCCCAAGGAATTGGTCGCTGACGGATATTGTTCTGGAGCGAACCGAGGTAGGGAGGGGGATCGAGCGACATGACGGGCCGGTGGAGATCTGAATAAGGAGTGTATGTTATCGAGCTTGGAACACTCAAGCGGAAGGCTGGCTCGATGTGGCAGCGCGATTTACTATTAGAACTCCCTGTGCTATATAGCAGGTGAAAGTAGTGTAAACAAGTTAATGAAAGCAGTCCTAAAATGCGCTGAGATTGGTGGTGTGACACAGGGCCTTCGAGCTTCAAAGTCGGGACGTTTGAAAGCTTGGTCCCATGCGCCTTTTGCAGCGTTGCAATATTAAGCTACCGTTTAAGTGGGCCTGCCGTCATAGGCACATGCAACACTCAACGTACCTGCCTAGCAGCTTCGACTCAAGGCAAGATCATGGATATATCATTTATTAGAGTATATTTCATTAAAATGAATCTTTATAATCGAACTCCTGTAAAGTTATCATGAAATCAATTCTGTCAGACCGTCCAATTAACTTAAATCTAAGAAAACAGGTCCTGTGTTGCATTTTAGTATGTTCATGAATCAACCTGAAGTACATACCACTGATGAAATCATTGGGTGAATTGGGGACTATGAGGTTCAACTAAAATTGTACGGTCTTCAGTGTTGTGATGCTTCCCACTTGTAGGAAGCATTCAACACCGAACTTAGCTACGCAAAGATATTCTTAGAACTCCTTCAGTCTAAGGATACAACTACCCCATTCTTTGTTTCCTCCGTACCCATACCTCGTGATCGTCTCCGTCTTTCTCATCACTTACTCCGCTTACCGTGCCGGGACCGGCACGCAGCTGAACTTCCCATATGCCCAACTTATAGTTCGCCCGGTCCGCTCTACCGGAGAATAGGTCGAATGACCAACCATGTTTCGGACAGGTGATTCCGGCACTTAATGCGATGCCAAAGTCCTCAATATCAAACGGCATGCCTTCAGAAAGAGGATATGATGAATGCGGACATCGCTACTCCCGTCGTTGGCCATCACTTCATAATAAAAGTCCTCTTATAGAGTATGACTCACGTTATTGATGGCATGGATCTTGCCCTTATACTTGAATACAAGCACTTGATCTCGCAGCCCTCCCTCGTCGTGAAATATCGTGTCTCCCTCTATCTGACGCGCCTGGGAACTGTCCGTGGCGGGCACGTGGAAGACCTTGCATCCGGGGCCTGGATTCTGTTCGGCGCAAGGACGATGTGCCGATAGGTTGGTGCTGCTAGAATCGGTAATATCAGGAAAAGATGAAACTAGGCCGACGTAAAACCATGCATCACCTTTGCGGGATGGTGCTGTGAACCATGATGCCATGTCGTCTCGTATCCCGCATTTCCTTTTCGGCGTATTGACGTCTATGACGACGATGATTCCTTGAATATTTAAAGTGACTAGGATTGGCCAAGCGAAAGGATGCGGTAAATGGAAAACCGAAGAAAGAAAATGTTGCTATAAAAAGCGATAACAGTTAGTTTGAGACCGATAAGAAAACTATCTGAAGCTTATACCACAAACTACCTCTTGGGACGTTTTGAAGCTTCCATACTCAACCCATGAACAAATACCGGACCAAGCTACCATAGTACTCTTGAAAGCACTTTAAACCGCATGGAGATTGTTTGCTAGTTGTCTGAAAACTAGGGGTCTTGTGGACCTGATTTAATGGAGTCCGCCAGTTCTCCTCCTGCAGACAGACTTTAAATGACGGAAGGGCTTGGATGGTCAGGGTCAATGTGAGCAGTGCATCGTAGCCTTACTTCGTGTCTGAAGCCAAGATGAGCTGTGGTAGTGAAACCCATCATCTGAGCAATGGGGTGGCTTCCCTAAGATTTTGAGACCTTCGGTATGCTCTCCGAGGCTCTCTCAATCTAGGAACGTGGACAAGTAGGAGAAGTTCAAGATCCCTGCTCACCTTGGGGGGTAAGGTGATAGAGACCGAGCTCGTATTCAAGCTACCTGATAGGCTAATCATCCTGGTAGAATCTCTTATCGGCCCTTGTACCTGGCCTGCTCTGTTAGACCAGTTGGGTACCTGAGCCTAATCGATTGTCGCTGTTACAACATGCACGGGCCACAATCAACAAGTTGCACTTCCATGGATCTCTGCCAGCTCACCATCGTATTTCCACTTGGTCATCTTGCATACTACCTAGGTCCTATATAGGTATTGGCGGTATAGGATTATATAGCTTATTTAAGTCGCATGATTCGAAGTCCATAGGAATCAATTGGAAAGAGAGAAACAATTGGATTATATACTTTCCCCTTAACATCATTTGACGATTTTCTTGAAAAAAGCTGAAAAAGCTTATGATTTGACATCAGATCGTGACCCCTGTCACCTCCAACCCCCTCTGTTTTCAACTTTCCCATTTTGCGACCAAACCAGAGAGCAAGCACCACCAGCCCCGCGGTATTCCGCTAATTGTAGCCAATTTTTTTGGCCGTCACCGTCACCTTCCTCGTACCGAAGGAGGTTGGGAAGTTACAACCCACCTCCTAGTAAAGAAGATGCATTAAGGGAAACGAGTCAGAAATCTTCTTTCCTGATTTCTACTCTCTTCTTACTTTCCCATCTTTTTTTCACAACTTCTTCGTTCCTTTGCATTTTTTTGCAGGTGGTTTTCGCATCACCGTCAGTACTAACCCTCGCAGCTTCAATTGTCAATTTTTGGTGGAGCTAGGTGAATCAAAGACATTTTGGAAGTGTACGTGCACCTTTTAGAGCACCCACATTCCTCGGCTGGTAACTCATACTGACCAAGATTCCAAAGTTGTTGGAGGAGTTCAAGAGAGGTCACCAAATCGAGGAGCTTGTCTCAAACTCTCCCGGCTACCAAGCCACTTACCTCAGTCGCATTCCAATACCCACGAGGCAAGTCTAGCTGTGGACTAAACTTAGACAAAATGCGACCCAGCAGCCGAAGACAAGCTTTCTTTTTCCCTTTACTCTTCAACCTCGTCGTCGCTCACCCGTACCCGCGCGACGACCTACAAGATGCCGGCTTCGGATACCTGATGAACCGCGCGTGTGCGTCGTACTGTGGCGCCGACAATCAATACTGTTGTTCCGACGGCGAAACATGCACCACATCATCCGGCATAGCAAGCTGCGCTACTGGAGCTGCGGGCGGCGGGGTCGACTACTATACCACTACCTGGACCGAGACAAGAACATACACTAGTACCGTCAGCTCCCTGCTGGGCCCCTCGACTGCAGCAGTGGGATCGGGGGCCCCTTGCGTACCGAATGAATCGATGCAAGAGGTTGCCTGCGGTCCTATCTGTTGTACGAACTGGCAGTATTGTGCTCACGATGGTCAATGTCTGCCGAAAAGCGGTGTTAGTTCTTGGACACAATGGACTACAGTCGGTGTCGTCACAACTCAGTTTTCGGCTCCGTACAGAGTTACAAGTGGCAGCACCATCGTACAAACTCCGGCCCCCAGTACTACTACCACCGGCACCGCAGCCAGTGAGACCGCTTCATCCACTAGCACCGGAGCCCCGGCTCCTGTCGCATCCACAAGCGGCTCGCTAAGCGGAGGCGCAATCGCTGGTATCGTCGTTGGTACGATTGCCGGTGTCATCCTCCTGCTACTGTTGTGCTTCTGCTGCATCGTCAGGGGCCTCTGGGACGTATTTGCTGGTATCTTCGGCGGTGGTCGGAAGAAGACGGAAAGAGAAGAGATTGACATCATCGAAGAGCGATATTCTCGACGCGGAAGCAGACACGGTAGCGCGTACGGCGCAGCACGACCGGTTCACCGGACATGGTTCGGCGGCGGCGGCGGCGGAGGCCGACCTACGTCAGGCGCCAGCAGAAAGGAGAAGCACTCAAGCAGCGGCGGCGCTGGCTGGCTAGCCGCCGGTTTAGGAGCAGCAGCCCTTCTTCTCGGGCTTCGAAGGGAGGACAAGCGTAGAGCTAGCAGTCGGAGACCGGCACGGACCGAACTGAGTAGTTCGTACTTCACTGACTCTTATAGTAGGAGCAGCCCTAGTGAGTTTATCCACCCCGGGTAAACTCCGAGAGGGTGATTACTGACCATTTTGTTTCTTAGGTAGCTCAAGCTCGGATCGAAGAACGCGAGATACGAGAAGATCCGGACGGTCGAGAGCGACAAGAGCCTCGAGAGCTTCCCGGCGTAGCAGACGAAGCTAGAAGCACGAACCGACGCGGGAGCGCGAAATTTCCCCACCTCGGCCGCTACCTGTACTTTACGTATCTCCTCGTTCTTCACCCCAAAATTGAGTTCATACCGAGTTTTCTTCGTTGCGTGATTATTTTTTAGGGGGATTCCTGGCATATCATTACACAATTCCTACCAACATACGGCACAGCACAAAAACGGCGTTTCGGATTGCGGATTATTTTTCTTCCTTGTTAGACTTAATTACGAAGATTTGCGACGACGCGAGCTGAGGACGAAATGAAATCCGACTCGTCGGCTTATGGCGACGAATGAATATAGTGCGGAAAATGAAATACGACCAAGGGGATGAAATGAGACCCCGAAATCATGTACATACGAAAATAATAATGAGTGAAGAGAACGACCTTCAGAGGAAAGTGGGCGGGCGAGCTGCGTTTGAGAAAGACAGGATTGAATCGCCTAGGAATGGAATGGCATGAGAGATGGATGAGATGGATGCCTACCTCAAGTAGATAGATCACGAATTGAAAGAGGGCTCCCGTAGCAACCTCGATGAAATTGACTTAAATGACTGGAGTTCAACATGTGATCGTGAATTTAATGCCACATCTACTCCTATATATATGCTCAATGAAAAAACACGATTCTGAATGTTACATTAAGAACTAGTCGTCCTTGTAAATTCACTTCATTAAATATCTCTCCATTAGGGATGAAAATCTCATAACGAGCATCTCGTATAACCATGACATTGCTAGATTAGATACTCTAGTGTTCAGTATTCCATCCTACCACATCTTTTCTCATCATATAAGATCTCCACAGACTTCGTCGTGAACCTTTGAAAGACACTCACCAATACCACCCTCATGCCCATCATTCCTTTATTACTTCACTCTCAGGATAGAACGGAGACGTAATACCCCAAGTACCTAGGAATTACAGAATGTAGAAATTCTATCCAATAAATAGTAAACAAGGTCCTTCCTGATAACTGTCTTAGCAAACACATTAAAAGCTAAAGGAGAGCCCAATTTACTGCAACCATTTAAGCGCGGAGGGAATTTTATGGGAGATGCTTATGAAGCGTATGATTTAACACAGATAGCCTCTCGAGAATACGGGGACTCATCAAATCCCCAACTAGCTTCTCAGCTTCCTCGAGTTCTCATAAACCATGGGTATCTATGTTATTCAACTTGAACACCGTACGTAGTTTGATTATTACTTTTCATTCAGAACGCGGGTTTCTAAGGGAGTATCAGAAGGTAGTAAGTATGTAGGCTCATGGCTCGCGGTTCGCACGAAGACCATAGAGAAGACTCCATAAAAGGCATTTTGGTCAGTTATCCTCGGTATTCGGTTCCATTTTTCGTAGCTATCTTTGCTACGTGAGATGCACATGAACCCCGGCGACTCCGTATTGAGACCCAGAAAGCAAAGAAACCATCCTATTCACCCCCGTTTATGCGTCCTCCACAATGTTGCCCTTCTCGGAAACATACATACCGTCCAAGAACTGTGAGTCTGTCAGTACGAAACATGATGGGAAAAGTTAGTAGATGTGGGTCGAGCGCACCTTTCGGATATCCTTGTTTCGGACTCGGCAGATCTGTTGAATGTCGGCGGCGCTTTGGGAGACGTCCTCGAGGGAGTTGCCTAGGATGAGTAGCTCATCCTTCTGGGCTGTGGAGATCTGAACATCGACACCGGGCCGCATGACGACTCTTCGGACGAGCTTCTCTCCGATGAAGTTTCTGTTGATCCAACAATCAGTTACCCCATTCATCAAAATCCTTCTCACCCCAACCAACGAGCCAAAACATACCGGACCTCGACCTCGAAGTTGCCAGTCTCGCCGTTCTTCTCGACGTTGACGTTGATGGGGAAATGGGCGTAGACGTAGCGCATCTTGTACTTGAAGCCCTTGGTGACACCGACGATCAGGTTGTTGATGAGAGTTCGGACAGTTCGGAGAGTGGCGACATCCTTTCGCGATCCGTGGTGAATCTCAATGCCAATAACATTCTTCTTCGGCCGCGAAAAGTTAACTGCGATATGGCTCAGGTCCTTGGAAAGCTTGCCTGTTTCTTCTGTTAGATTCTTTTGATTCCTTCGCGTCCCAAAGCTACCAGTTGGTAATTGTTGGAAGTAGAGATTATCGTACCTCGGGGGCCCTCGACCGTGACGTTGCGGGACTTGATGTGGACCTTGACTATTTCGCAAACCGTATGTCAGTATTCGCCTGATGCTGTCGTGAAATTGTGAAATTCATTGTCTTTTCCAGCCAACCACAAACATCCCACATTCCTAAACATAATTCCTCCAGCATAGGTAAAATCGGTTCGTAAACGTACCTCCCTCGGGAATCTCCAAGGTCTCGAGACTGTGAATGTATCGCATCTTGACGGTTCAGGTGAGGGTATGGCGGGGGAGAAATGGACCTGAAGATAAAAGATGTGAGTAGATTGTGAAAGTTAGAAAAGCAGCAGATGCAGAATTAACAATCTAATTGGAAATACAATGCACCAGGCTTGTAGCGCATCGGGGGCAGAAGGATAACGTACCTGAAGGTGATGTCGTCTTGAACGGAAAAAAAAGTCACCAGTGCCAAAGTCGAGAAATCAATTGAGGAAATTCCTCGTTGTGCGGCCAGTCGCTAAGCTAAAATTGGGTAAATCGCGGAAATTGTGTGGTACAGTGGTACCTTCCTAAGGTTTTCTCATTAGGGCTTTTGGGTCGGTGGGGGGCTGGGGCTGCAAAGTTAGCAAGCCCAAGCGCCCCAGGTGGGACATTGATTTTCCGATGGGGCTGAAGCTGAAGCTTAAGCCACATCTCATTCTACATAGGTACATGTACGGTAGTATGGCTGTACCTTATGTAACACTCAATTGAATGTGGGGCGACAAGGCAGGAGCATTATCGGCTTGGCTCGTGAAGGCTTCAACAACCAGCGATATAGACCGAATTCAGCGACCAATTTCCTCGCCTTTCCCCATAATCGCCCAACATGTCGTACTTCTTCGCTACCCCGGTGGACATCGATATCGTCCTCGAAGACAGCGATGAGCGCCAAGTGGTGGATATAAGGGAAAAGCAGCGCCGCGAGAAGGCGCCGCTGTACATGGATGGGGAGTCCGTCAAGGGGCAAGTTACAGTGCGCCCGAAGGACGGGAAGCGCTTAGAGCATACGGGCATCAAAGTGCAATTTATTGGCACAATAGGTTCGTGATTACCCCCTACGCGAAGGGTCCGGCCTCTCCTATGAGCATCCAGAGCTGACGCAGCCCCCTAGAAATGTTCTTCGACCGAGGCAACCACTACGAGTTCCTATCCCTGAACCAAGAGCTCGCGGCGCCGGGCGAGCTGCAACATCCGCAAACCTTCGACTTCAACTTCAAGAACGTGGAGAAGCAGTACGAGTCGTACAACGGCATCAACGTCAAGCTGCGCTACTTCGTGCGCGTCACCGTCGCCCGCCGCATGGCCGACGTCATCCGCGAGAAGGACCTCTGGGTCTACAGCTATCGCATCCCGCCCGAGATGAACAGCTCGATCAAGATGGACGTCGGTATCGAGGACTGCCTGCACATCGAGTTCGAGTACAGCAAGAGCAAGTACCATCTCAAGGATGTCATTGTGGGACGCATTTATTTCCTGTTGGTACGCCTAAAGATTAAGCACATGGAGCTTAGCATCATCAGGAGGGAGACGACGGGAGCGGCGCCGAATCAATATAACGAGAGCGAGACGCTCGTCCGCTTTGAGGTGAGTCAACCTGATCTTAGAGACGATCTAGTTCATAATACTAATTTACTGTAATAGATAATGGACGGCTCACCCTCCCGCGGCGAGACCATTCCTATCCGCCTCTTCCTTGGGGGTTTCGACCTGACTCCCACGTTCCGTGATGTGAACAAGAAATTCTCTACGCGGTACTACTTAAGTCTGGTGTTGATAGACGAGGATGCTCGACGATACTTCAAGCAGTCCGAGATCATCCTCTACCGGCAAGCGCCGGACGCCGTCACAAACGGGGACCCGCAAACCGTAGTATCCGTTCCGGAATCTACGCGTCCGCCATTACCTGCCCAAGCATAGTCTACAGTCAATGGGCATAAGTTTATTTTTTTCCTCCTCTTGTTCTACTATTACTACCTAGGTACTATGTTGGTCCAATTCTCTGTACATTCATCTTACACGCGAGGTCAAGCATTGACGGCACGGCGTTTAGTGGTCTATTGATTAGCATGTGATCAAAGTCAGAAGAGCCAAGGCGTTATTCGTGGGGGTTTATTATAATTGAAAAAATCAATTCATTACGAACAATCCGCATTTTCCCTACCGCAAGTGACGCCCGAAGTCTACTTTAGCTCAGAAGGTATCATCTAGTAAAACAGCCCACGTTGTTATACATTAAGGTCATTCCTATTGACCGTAGCAGCTTTAAACCTTACAAGATCTCCATCTCGTCGTCCGCCGTGAACCCAAATTGGTTATTTTGAATGGCGGCGATGCGGTCAAGCTCAGCTTGGTATTCCTTTCGGATATCAGCCAGAGTTACCACCCTGCGCCTTGAAAGATCGCTGAAAGAACTCGGGCCTGGTTTGATCGGACGAGCTTGCCCTTCAACAGTAACCCACGCTTGCTTAGGGTCCACGCAGCTTAGCACGTTGATAAGCATCAAATACTGCCTCGTCACGGCCGTGTCTAAAATATCATCGCCTGTCACCTGATCACCCTCTCCAAGCTGCCTAAGCTTCTGGATGCGATCAAGCAGAATTGCCGCAGCGCCGCGGTAGTCGTTGTGCTTGATACGCCAAGCGTAGAGAATCTGATGGTAAGGGACACCTGTGATGACGTCGACCGTATCTGTGCAATGTTGCGCAAGAATATCGTCAACAGCACTTTGTAGGCCGGGGAATGTTAGATTAACTAATTCCGAGTTATGGAGGTTATCGCACATCCTCTGAATGAGTGCTCGCAGGCAGGAGTGCTGTAAGGCGTGGTCCTTCATGGCCACAACCGTCGAGTGGGCTAATTCGAATTGGGAAGTAGCTAGAGCACCACTAAAGAGTCGACACTGGATTTCTGTTCGGACCTTATCCGCATCTTCCATGTTGTTGCGCACGAATTGGAGGGCGAGGCGGGCAAAGTCAGTAACAAAGGAGTAAGCCTTCTGCTGCTCAAAAAGAGCGACGATATGCGCGTAATAACGCGGAAGCCCTGCAAATAGCAAATTCCATTCCGTCTCGTCAAGAAGACCACTGCTGTGCTTTTCAGGATTCGCCTGTGGTACGCCTGAATTCATTGGTTAGCTATGATCACCGAGTTCCGTCGCCGTTAACTTACTCATGCCATATGCTGCCTTTTTGAAGTATGTGGCTGCAGTCGTAAAGTCCTTGAGAGCGAGGTATACGCGCCCTTGTACATAGGTTGAGAAAGGATCCTGCTCGCAGAAAGGCGTTAACTCGGCCGCGAGATCTGCCCTATCTCGAACGAGTAGGCCGCATTGTATGTATTGAGGTTGCAACTGCACGCTACTAGCGGGGGTACAGAGATCGGCAACAATGCTTGTAATTAGCCTGGGCATTGCGTCCGAGGGGATGGATCTAAGCTCAGGTAATTCAAGGAGGTGTCCTATATTTCCCTCGAGTGCAGTGAGCACCCTGTGGTCTTCAGCCTGTCTTTTCGGGGCTATGGGAGAGCCGCCAGACACAGAATTCGATTTGTCCGCCTTTGGGAGTGGCGCCGTCAACTGGGTGCTGGCAAGCCATCGGACGAGTTCTAGTCTCTTAAGTATTATGAGTAAGTTGCGATAAGTAACGCCAACTTCAACCCTGTTATGAAGAGCATCTTCGGGGCGATCGAATTCGAATTCCATGTGGACAAGGAGGATTAATTGGCTGAACCCTATATTCCACTGTATCTCAGCCAAATCCTGAACCGCCCTAACAATAATCTTCCGCCCAAGCTCGGTGAGAGGAAATTCGGTTTGGTACTGAGAATCCCAGGTCTCATTTAATGTCCCAAGCACCCGGTCATATAGGCGTGTTGTTACTAGGTTGAAATTCGGGCCAAGGGCGTCAGTCACTTGGGCTGCATCTTCTTCAGTTATCTGACGCCAGAACCCTGCCTTGTCTGAGACGAACTGGAGTCGTTCCTGATCTGACTTCGACGACTCTTCAAACATCTCTGGGCGGAGTACAGAATGGCAAAGTTGGAGCATCCCATCTGAGAAACCCTCGACAAAGTTCACGCCGGCGGTGACAAGAGTTGGAACTTCGGTTGACCCTTCAAATGTTGAGTGAGGGTTGTGGACGATTTGTTCCGCTTCGCTGCATTCTCTGATAGCAGAGATGCTATCGGCACATATGACCCACGACATCCCCGTCTCAGGTTCGTGTGACAGTGTCAGGGCTTCACCCCTTGGCTTATCAAGCTCGACTAAAATTCGATAGAATTTTCGCCATTGCATCTCACTAGAGTTTCTAAATTGCTCGTAGTCCATGTCACCTGATGATGTTTTGTTCAAGGATGAGGTTGAAGCGATGGCGGAGCAGATCGACTCAGCAAGCCCTTGGCTACTACGAGATGATGAGCTGCCAGGTTTTCCGATTGCTCCCTCGTAGGCGTGCAGCGCGGCCTCTACAGTCGCCCTCGGGAACCTTCCCGGGAAGAAAATAAGCTGTAACCATTTCTCTGTAGGGCAAGTAGGATCGGATGGGCCAGATATTTGCGCAGTTGGTATGACTGGGTCAGAAGACACGGATTGCCAGCGGTTGTTCCAAGCATCCACGAGGTCTTCCAATAGAAATTTTAACTCCTGGACTCGGTAGGCCATGTTATTCTTCCATAAAAGCCATAGTCTGAACCCACGTGTTGCGGTGCGCTCTGTTACGCTAAAATCTGCCAAAGTCCAAACGTCTGATCCAAGCGGAGGAATAGCTACCAATTTGGTGTCGGGGAAAAGGTCATTCACCTGGACGGAATTTTCATCATCGGACTCCAACATCCAGAACTTAAACTCTCCGGGACCGACAGGAGAATAAGTCACACATAGCCGTTTACCCTCGGTGCTACCCACGATCCGGATTAGGTTCGTCTGCGATGCGTCCAGTTGCCATTTCCCCGTCTCTTGGGGATCTCTTGTTGCGTTTATTAAGTCCAAGGCGGCAAGGATCTGACCATTGTTAAGATTCCAGATTCGTAAACGGTGGTCGAGGCAGACTGTAAAAAGGAATGAGGCATTGTCTAGTCCTAGATTCGTTTGGACTGCAGCCGCCGCAGCCTTGATGTCCAGATCTCCTCGAGCTCCCAGAAGACTTCGGAACCAACCCTTTGCGTTATGAAAAGTTTCCTTCCACGGTAGCTGGGGGGCTAGAAATTCTCATGTTAGACCTATCAGTTACGAACCGCAGAAGGAGACAAACCATTATGAGTGGTATTCCTGTCGAACAGGATATGACCCCCATCAGAGAGGGTCGCGACCAACTGATCATTGCTGACCGCGACGAGTCTATAAGGATGTTTGAAGTTGCGGAAAGCATTGGGCTGAAAGATCTTGCAAGTATCCCCAAGTCCAGTTTCGACAAAGGAACGCTTGCGGAAAGAGTCTGGTCTTAGGAAAATGGTGTATAATTGGTTGGCAGTATCGAGGACGAAGATGCTGAGCGCATCGTGGTCGGAGGGGTCGCAAAGAGCTACGCAAGTGGGTCTAATAGGGTGCTGGAAGTGAAAGTTAAGGATGAGGTTTGCGTCGGACGCCTTCTTCGGTTTACAGATGTCAACCGTTCGTATGCTCAAGACAGTCTCGTCTTCGATAACTCTCCAAAGGAAACCCTTAGGGAAGCTGTGATGTTTTCGGTAGTATATCGCAGAGGCCGTAGCCCGGGAGATTTCATTCTTAGCAGCCGCATTGGATGATTTGGTGGACTTTCGCGGGCTTCGTGATGGAGGACTCAGGGTAGGAAGCTCAATCTCGACAAGATACGAGCTCGAGGATGGCTCCAAGTTCAGGCGCGTCTCCGTGTATGAATACGAAATAGTAGCCATATTGGATGCGACGCCCTGAGAAAAGTTGATAACATCAAGTGTTTCCCTTGAAGAACGCGCGCAACAGGAATTCAAGAAGCTCCCAAAACAACCCGCAATTGAATGGAATGTCCTAAGCTGAGCTTATCGATAAAGTCTTTTGGTTGCTATGAGCTAAGAGTGGAATTTCTTTGTCAGCCGTCCACAGCTGGTGCCTACACGGTAAGTTGCCCGGATTGAGTTAAATTGATTAATTGCTCACGTGCTTCCGCGATTAAATTCCATTTGTTTTCTCACCACACCCGCGTCAACTCGACGCGTTCATCAATCCACCAGTTAGGCCTGCTCAACTCCTTTAAGGTTGTCTCCTCCCCGTCTTCGACTCCTACATAATAGCACTATTCAATCCCGATTGCTTGCCAACATGTCGCAAGAATATGAAGACGGCGCAAGTGGGGAGGACAGCGGAATGACCGGGCCTGGTGCCCCAACGCCCATCCACGCTCTAGAGGTAGGCGACGGCTTGTGTTTGGGAGAGATGCACAATTATACTGACCAATGTCGGCATTAGGGTCTTGCTGGCTTGACGAAGCGCGACTGTCAACTTCTAGTAGAAGGAGGTTATCAGACCGTCGAATCAGTCGCTTACACTCCAAGACGAACATTGGAGCAGGTCAAAGGTATATCGGAACAGAAGGCCGCGAAGATCCTCGCAGAAGGTAAGCATTCAATCCTACCGATCACATTGACTCAGTTCCTTTAGCGAACATGTTCTAACTCTTTGCAGCATCCAAACTAGTACCCATGGGCTTCACAACGGCAACGGAGATGCATCAACGGAGAAGCGAACTGATTTCTATTACTACGGGATCGAAGAACTTAGATACTCTGCTTGCTGGTGGTATCGAGACCGGCTCAGTGACCGAGCTCTTCGGCGAGTTCCGTACCGGAAAGAGTCAGATCTGCCATACACTCGCGGTCACGTGTCAACTACCTTTCGACATGGGTGGTGGCGAAGGAAAGTGCCTGTATATTGACACAGAAGGCACATTCAGACCAGTCCGACTTCTTGCTGTAGCCAACCGCTACGGCTTATCCGGCGAGGAGGTCTTAGACAACGTCGCCTACGCCCGAGCGTACAACTCAGACCATCAATTGCAGCTATTAAACCAAGCAGCTTCGATGATGTGCGAGACACGGTTCTCCCTCCTCATCGTAGATAGTGCCACTTCTCTATACCGGACAGATTTCCTCGGCCGAGGAGAGCTCTCGTCGCGGCAAACTCACCTGGCCAAGTTCATGCGAACGCTGCAGCGGCTAGCCGATGAATTCGGAATCGCCGTCGTCATCACCAACCAAGTCGTGGCTCAAGTCGACGGCGGTCCCAGCTCCATGTTTAACCCCGACCCGAAGAAGCCCATTGGTGGCAACATTATTGCCCACGCCAGCACGACGCGGGTCAGTCTAAAGAAAGGTCGGGCCGAGACCCGTATCGCCAAGATTTACGATAGTCCCTGTTTGCCGGAAAGTGACTGCTTGTTTGCCATCAACGAAGACGGCATTGGCGATCCGGCACCCAAGGACATGGAGAAGGACTAATGGCTTACGCTGACCTATCGGGGAATAATGAGGTGGTCCTTGGGCAAACTGCTTAGATGCGGCTAATGGAATGATTACGGGATATGACTGGCTTTTCTACGTGAGTGGTATGCATGGCTCTGGCGTAAGGGGGATTAACCGCATACTTGGGCCTTTTTTTCGGCAATTATATGTCTTGCTTTGCATTCGGCGGCACCTTATTTCAAGGTGGACAGGTGTGAATTAGCTTTACTCACGTCGTAAACTGCAATAGCTGCTGAAACAAATCACAAGATTCGTCTTCATCCGTGGTTTATGTATGACGTTCCAACCTAGGTACTAGTCAATCCCGGGCCAGCGATTTAATAGGCCGTAGACCTTACAGGGGTAAGAATTCAGCCCGTTACTAGTGCCGTGATAGCAAACGTCAATCTCACTACCTCTTGGGTTGTGTCGTTACCGTTAAAAGCAAAGATGCCACCATTCTTCGTCGTATTATTTGAAATATAGAGGTTTGTTTCACGTAGACAGCAAATCCCTTAAGTGCCGGTCGACAATGATGATCGACGGCAGTGCGGAGTACGGGAAAGTGAATGGGGACCACCTTATCTCCTACGCAAGTCGCCGCGTCATCTCGGGGACCTCCTTTACACCAAAAGCCATTCAAATCAATCATTGAGAGGAGAAAGAATAAGTTCGTTACACGGATGAAGTAGCAGTCCTACAATCAAACACTTTCTATTAACTAGGTATGTATATGATTGAGTATTGTAACGCCTCGGCGCAATGGTGAGTCTACTCCTCTCCCTTTCGCCACTCGCGCCCCCGATATTCGGATACTAAGTCTAATTATTCTACAAGATTCAGTTCCTTCCAATTTCATTTCTTTCCCGTATTATAACGCCGCTTGAAATGAATGCCAATCCACCCGTGATTCGTTCTCGAATGCAACTACCCCTAGGTTCGCCTGAGCAAAATGCTATTCTACAATGATTTGATGTAATATGTGGTCGAGTCTCGAGCAAGCAACGATGTTCTAGAACTGCTTGCACAGAAATTCAACGACAAGATCGCCTTTCTATTCTTCTGTTTGTATGTACAGTAACTTCTCACCTCGTATCTGCCCCATCCTTTGAAGAGCGATCTCGCTTTTTCTGGATTTTATTATTGCTATGCCTCCTCGATTGATCCACTTCCATATCGTTTTGGCTGTTGGATCGGCCGAACGTGCCGGCAGGTAATATTTCGAACCCGGCGTTAACTTTCCTAGATTGTGTGTTCGCATGGGACTCGCCAGAGTAAGATCGATGAGGCGTCGGTCTGCTTGCGGCTAGCGGAGGCCGAGAAACTGACTGAGACTCGGCAGGAGAGGTTGTTTCGAAAGGATTTCTCCTTTGCTCGGCATATACGTTGGATGAGTAGTCCACATTTGATGCCGAAGTTTCCGGATCCTCATAGGAATTTAACGTTTGAGGCGTAGGGAGAGTAGAGCGCCGAAGGTGGGAGACGTAGCGCGCGGTCGAACGGTTGGCGATGTCATCAGACGAAGTTGAGCTACGCTCTACCATTGTCCTCTGTTGTGAAGACATAGAGGAAGATTCCATGCTCGAGAATGAATTTGTGGGAACATAGGTTTCGACTTGTCTTTGTCTTGCCTGGGTGCGTTCGAGTCGGTCGATTGCGTCGATATCAGGGGTTTTATCGGCAAGAAGGTCCGTCCGACGGCGAGATGGCCCCTTTGGTCGGTAGGTAGGTTGTGCACCTAAAGGATAAGATTTAACACGAGCCCGATCGGCCCCAGGAGGGATAGGCCGTCCCGATGCGCTGAGGGTGGGACTCGACTGTGGGCTTTGGTCGGGAGTCGGCTCGACTTCTGTGACCGTGGCCGTGGCGTGTGTGACGAGCTCCTTCTCCTTTCCTTTCAGCTTGCTTCCGGCCTCGAGAGTTAACGAAGAGGCGATCGATGGACTAATTTGTCCGACCTCAATTGGAGTTCCAGGTCGCGATATCCAAATACCATCGACTTCGATACCGCTCTGTATTGCGCGCACACCGAAAGGGATATCTACCCGCTTGCCAGCAGGGAGACCACTCTTTTGCATTTCCAGTTGCCTAGCCCTCTTTTCTAAGTCAAGTACCGTATGCTTCTTGAGAAATCTACTCAACCACCACAGCTTAATTAATCCTACGCAGAATACCACGACGATGGCCGCGGCCAGGACCTTTCTCGGTATAAGCGAGGAGGAAAACATGGGGTTTAAGAGAGTAGAAGGCAACTTACAAAGGTCATCTGCTGCCATAATTCCCAGTTTGAGAAAAAATTGATCATCTTGAAATGCTTAGGATAAACAATGTCCAAGTTGAATTATCCAAAGCATAAAATGAATGATCGATGAGGTGATCCAATCCCACAGGGCGGGCAGCGAGAAAACGAATGTTCATATATTGTTGGGATGATGAAGACCGGAGAGAAAAAGTAAGAGGAAAGAATTATTGAGTGAGGCGTCAGTAGAGGAGAGTTGGGCCCAATATGGAACGCATGCGCGTCCACCGTCGAAGCTTTCAGGTCGAGGAGGTAGTCGCGGTCGAAGTCAGGGGGGTTCTGCTGACAAACTGACTTTTTGTTGTTGTTTCGAACAGGTAAGTACGAACTTATCTATCTAATATGATTTTGCGACTTCCTCGATGAAACGACCGAATTGATTCATTCAAAGCTTCTCATCAAATTTTTGTTCGGACGGAGTTAATCGCGGTTGTTTTCAAAAACTCCCCTAGTTGAGCCGACGGCGGAATACGAGGGGCCTTCCTATGTTGTGTACCGTCGCTATTGATATTTTGCAGGACGACTAAGGGCTTCCTCGAATACGGCCGCAGCTGAGAAATGCAAGGCTGGGAAGCTGAATAGGAACAAATTGCCCACCTGATGTCGATCACCTCTTGCAACGTTTCCTGAGCTGGACCAAGAGAAAAGGTCAATAGTTGAGGTAACCTTACGACGAGGAGCGGCCGATATATCTCGCGGGTTGCCCCTGTGTAAACAGCTTGTTCCTTTCTCCCTCCACTTTGTTCTCGAAGCCGGTTTGCTGTGGGGTTACGAATACACTTCCCGAAGCATGTGCGTGAGGCTAGAGAAAGGACCGAGTGTTAGTATATTAATTGGAAAACCTTGTCCAGTTGATGTTCCAGCCAGAGGTAGGTGAATATAGCCGGGAGACAGCAACGCGCGTTCCTGAACAAGGGGCCAAAACCGATGGATCCAGAGCATATAGCAAAAAGAAGAGAAAGCCACAACTAGAATACCTAGCTGAAACGGTAGAAGCATTCGACATAACTTTCTTATTCAAAGGCGATCAGATGGATGGTCTCTTAAGTATACAATATTTATTTACTCCACAATCAAGGCAGGGAATTACGGATGCCCGCAGCGATCTTCTGACGATATAGAGACCGAGGTATCCGCAAGTGTTTGCATTGGTTGAATTTTTACTAGCAAACAGTAACGGGGAAAGAGTACAGTATGCTTTCTACGCATGGGACGGTAGTGCTGGATGGCATCGTGGAGGGGTACCTACTCAATACAGGTTGAGTCCAAGGCTTGCGAGGCGTCGCATGGCCCCTAGGTAGGATGGAATCCGGGTCATTCTGCGTATTCGATATGGGCACAGATCCATTTTTACGACCTTCTGTGCAACGATGGTGGGCCAACCGGTTAAGTCAAGAAAGCCTGCGCCTATGTGAAAGCATGGTGCTGGTAAAGACGGTACCAGCGTGCCACCAGAGCTGCAGGTTACCGGTGAGCGACCTACCGCATGCGTTGCTCTCGGGCCTGGAGAGAAGTTTATAGGTACCTACGGTATGGACTTTAGCCGGAGGCGAAGTCTACCTAGCAAGGCCCACGACTAAGGATAAGTTCGAAATGGATTCTAAAGATAACTAAAGCATACGTAACCCCTGCTAAAACTGCTAACAAGAATCAATATTCTCAATGAAACCATCGTCGTCTCTGCAATATGGCGTCAATCAGTCTTAATACAGAGCTCCCTTACAGACGTATCGGTATCCGTCACAGGAATACGAGTCCGTGGGCATTAGCGGCTACTTGGCGGGTTCCCTGTGCTGTGCTGGCAGAGCTCTAAACAAACAACCTACCTAGGTAGATCCATCTGGTTCAAATAGACTCTGATCTAGTGCCGGCACACGCATCTGACAACCCGATCGGGTGGACCTGACGTTTTGTGATGGAGCCATTTTATTCATCGGATAGGATGTGCGTGTAAGCCGGGATCTCCCTTCGCCTGACATGGCACGGGGACAGCTGGAGCACCGGCCCCCAATCTCTGAGAAGGTTAAGCTGTCAACGCCTGAAAGTAAAAATATCATAGCACGATCCAAAAGAAGCAATATTATTGGCCAAAAAGAAATAATCGGTACGATTGCGCAAAATCAATCTGCCATGTTTAAGCTCCCGCATCCGGCAAAATGGTAAGTTGGTAACTGGGAAACTAAATGACGGCACGCTTTCCCGCAATGGCGTAACTTAATGCTGACCTGACCAGCTACCTACCAAGGTACTATATAAAGAGGGCGGGAGAATTTCACGCCGCGATCGAAAGATCTATTCTAACCTAGAACATCAATGCCCAGCGATCAGTTGAAGGATTTAAGGATCAAATGCCGACCCGCGCATATATGTAAGTAAGCCAGCCGGCAGCATAAGCGAGATATAGCTTAGGGGTAAGCAGGTGATTTAATTTCTTGGGCTGTAAGACTTCAAAATCTAGGTTAATCCATTCATTAAAATAGTCAAGTCGCAAGCGCGAGCTTCTCAATGTCTTGGGGCTTGAGGGATAAGCCTCAATGTGGATCGCCTAGACGAAGACTCTTTTAACATGAGAGCAGCAATATTGATTGTTTAATGTGTAGAATATTTCCTTTTCTACTCAACCATTTGCGTGCGATCTAGTAAGCCCCCTTTTTCGCTTCCTTCGTGTCGGGTCGGTATTGGAGTGGTAGGTTATACATTAGCGCAGTCAAATGCTGCGAAATGTTTAAACTACAATAATTCATTCATTCGAGATTATGTCATCCTCCATTGCAAGTTAAAGTCTATAATTCATAGTACAAAAAGCTTGGTAAAAGATTCTTATAACTTACCTACGTGGTATGTACCTAGGATGTTAACTTACACGAGGCGATATCTTGATTGAAACCCGTCGCCGGCTCTCATTATCGCATATTTATACTATATATGTAGTTAGATGCAAAATCATTATAGAGCAATACCAAGGCCGAGCTCAAGCCGAGACTAACAGCTATTATATCCGGTGTGTGGGAGGGAGAATTAGTCATATCATAGCAAAATGACAAAATTGAAGTAAAAATCTGGCTTCATTAGAAAAAAAAATCAAGGAATCATGTCTTCAAGCGACAATCATATTCTCACACTTTCGTGTCCGGATAAGCCCGGCATTGTCCATGCCGTCACTGGGCTCTTGGCTAACCATGGCCTCAACATCTTGGATTTACAACAATTCTCGGACCGGACGTCTAAGAAATTTTTCATGAGGGTCCATTTCGGCGATGCTGAGTCAACAGCCAACTTGGATGAGCCTATGGCTAAGCTCGCCGGGGAACTGGAGATGGACCAGTATGACTTGAGGCCAGCGAGCAAGAAACCCAGAGTCTTGATCATGGTGTCTAAAATTGGACATTGTCTGAATGACCTGCTTTTCAGGACCAAGACGAACCAGCTGGGCATCGAGATTCCATTGATCGTATCCAACCACCCGGACTTCAAACCCCTAGCGGAAAGCTACGGCATCGAGTTCCATCATCTGCCAGTAACCAAGGACACGAAGCTGGAGCAGGAACGCCAGATCCTAGATCTGATTCGGCAGAAGAACATTGACCTCGTGGTGTTGGCACGCTATATGCAAGTGCTGAGCCCAGGGCTGTGTGAGGCAATGAGCGGGAAGATTATCAACATCCACCACAGCTTCTTGCCGTCATTCAAGGGGGCCAAACCCTACCATCAGGCTTTCGAGCGCGGAGTTAAAATCATTGGTGCCACAGCACACTTCGTAACGGCGGATTTGGACGAAGGTCCGATCATTGAGCAAAGGGTAGCGCGTGTTGATCATAGCATGAGCCCTAAGGAATTGGTCGAGGAGGGAAGCAATGTCGAAAGTCAGGTGTTGGCTGCAGCTGTTAAGTGGTGGAGTGAAAAGCGAGTATTCTTAAACGGGCACAAGACCGTCGTCTTCAATTAAAAAGGCGGCTTGCATCAAAAGGAATTCTTGTACAAAGCACTTATTCTAAGTATATAATTCGTACGTATCTGTCGCGATGGGTCACAAAAGCGTGTTTCATCTTAAGACTCATTTGCCTGGCTGTTCGCAACCTCGAGCAGCGGATGTTAGCGAGAAGCAATTCTTTCCTATATTTCCCTATAATGAGTGAACAGAGCCAGACATCGAAGATACCTACATTTGAAACATTGGTCCCCAGCTTTGACAAAGATAGCGGACGAGATTAGGTAGCCCTGCCGGACTCCGGGAATACCCTATGGCGATAAAAATTCTAATCGGTAGTGCTATATTAAGCACCATTCCGGTTTGGTCTCCATGAAAATCCGTCCTACCAAAGGCGCGGAGTGGCGTCGTTCGGCTCCCCACCATATCATTTAACTGATAGACATGAGTAGCTACCTAAAACAGGTACTTGTTCTCACACTTCGTACAGGACAGCCAGAAATCAGTCTTGTTGGTGGCAAATACGGGTGCTGAGTGAGACCAGTGCTCCGTCGATGCTATTCAGCTAGCACTGCCATCTGTAGATCCCCCGCGCGGAGGAATCTCACTACATTCGAGGTTACTATACATAACGAATGATGTACGCCAACTTTAAACCGCAATACGGGTAGTAACAGCAATGGCAGAGTCTCGGTTAGCTCGGGTTCCGCTCATAGCACAACAGAGTTGGGCGCATGTAGGGACATATATGGAGATTACTAGATCGGGGGGGCTGATCTATACCCATTTACTGCAAGAAGGGACCTCGATGCGTCCTGAATGAGTAGATGATGCAGGTCCTCTTACTAGATAGGTACAATCGAACGAATCGAACAAAAACTAGAATTGTAAGGAAGCTCCAAGGGACAGGGATGCCCCACAAACGCAGCACCAGAGGCTGTTGTACACGTAAACGATTGATTATCCTTGCGATCGTCAGTCTAAGCCTTTAACCAAATTCAACCTTAGAGGACCTGGAGTGTGTGAAAAAAACAGAGCAGAATGCGGTCTGTCGCGAATAACGTAGAAAGTGTTGCACAAAAGTCCACCGCCCGTCCGGCTAGTCCTTTCCTGTTTCCGTCATTGCTAAAATCATTCAATCCACTCGTACGGTTTGCTAGGCGAGAAATCCAAGTTTAGGAAAGACCCGATCAGATTTCCATTGTTCGAGAGTGGTACTCGCCTTACTGTACATACAATAGTTCATTCATCAAAACTCAATTGCGACCACACCCATCATCAATTAATCCGTACTCCGGACATAGCCTCACCTTTCCATCTCAATTCGTTCAATGCATCTTGACTAGATAGATTGCCTTGATTTAATTGCTATTGCTTCTTTATTTCGCTCAAGAAAAATACTCCACAATGCCAATTCGCAACCCTTTCGCGAGACGCCCCGGCACTCTCAACAATGCCGAGGTCAGAGATGAGAACGTCCGACCCGGTACGCTGAGTCCCGCACAGTCCGGTTTTGAGAAGGTCGACATAATTGGATCGAAGGCCTCCTCCTCCCTAAGCATCCGAAGCACAAGAAGCCGAGACAATGGAGATTACAAGATGAGTGGTTAGTCTAAGCCCTACGACTTTGCGCCCGGAGAATATGGTCTGATTTGTCTCGCAATTCTAGTCGTTAACGATAGCGGGGTTTATCTCCCGGTATGTATTACCTCTCCTAGGAGATAATGATTATAGTAGCGTGCTAATGCGTCTTATTCTAGCCTTCACCAATAGACGATAAAGGTCTCTGGCCCCGGCGTCCAGCAGCGTCTCGAACATCAATGGATACCCGCAGTAGCATTGGCGACATTGAACACTTCTCCATTTCTCGCGAATCTTTCGATTCTTATCGTCGGTCCTTTGTATGTTATACTTTTACTTTTACTCGAGTCTCCAGTGTCTCCATATCAAACTGACCATTTAAAGGACATCTCGGCCAGGTCTCCGGTCATAGTTCACGATCAACCCCGCCAAAGTCTCGATTCCGCACGATTTACTCGGTCACCGCGAATGTCCATCAGAAACCGTCCGTGGGATCCGCCAACTGCTGAGGAAGGATTCGAGGATGTCGGATTGAATGATGACCAGAAACAGCAGCCGAAGAAGAGAAGTTTCTTCGCTAAGTTCTCCGAGTCGCAAGAGCCTAGTTCGCATACCCAGAGTACCGGAATGGGCATGTCTCGATTCATCCCAGGACGCAAACGAGCGCAAAGCGGTCAGGGATCGGAACTTGGTCACATTGAGCGACCTAAGTCTCGCCAGTCAGTTGAAGGAGAGGAAGTGCAGTAATACCCTACACGAGTTTAATGAATCCGGGACAATATGCATAGATGATTTCACGGCGTTGGTCGGTACCGGTTTGGGGCATCATGATATCAGAGCAATCGCTTGCCCCTTGTGCAAATATCTTTTCATGTCTAGTCGCTCGCTTCTGCCTCTGACGAGCTGATAGATGGTTAGGAACAAAAGGCAGATGGAACAGTTCAAGCTGGGTAATATGAGGTGCATTATGACGATCCGGGTAATGACCTCAGTTATGATGGGATTCTAATGGTATAGTCGGATCTCTGTAATGGGAGAATCAGATACCAGCTCTCAATGGACCAAATATATATATTTCTGTGTTGGACTATTGTATAAAGGATTGCGCGTGCTTTAGAGTGAAATCCTAACCTTGATGGCATCGACTCGACTTATAACGTGCATTAATCCTGGATTGGTAACTCCAATAGTAGGCGTTATTCATTAATTGAGGCCTACGGTAAAATACGCTCCACCAAATAAGACCCCACGCAGCCCACGTTAAAGTCGAGCACAAGCCGATAAGACTAAAATATTTCTTATCGGCCATTATCGATTGATTTTCATCGAAATCAATTCGCCTACAACCCAACGCAGCATCTCACCTACGTTCGTTTAAGGCCAGAGTAATCGCATCATGGCACCAAGGCGACCAGACAAGAAGTCGAAAAAGAAAGACAAGGGCGCGATATCGCGGGCCGCCGGCGGCAACGCTAAACCCGTCTCCCCCCAGGTCCTCGTCAAAGCCGCCGAATTCCAAGTCCAAGAGGGAAACGTCCAGGATGCGCTCACGCTAGCGCAAAAGGCCCTCGAGCAGTCGTTCGCGGGCTCGGACGACGAGCTGTCGGCGTTGAACTTGCTCGGCCAGATTAGCCTGGAGCTCGGCGACTTCGAGAAGGCGCGCGCATACTTCCTGCGTGCCGTCGCTGTCGACGAGGATGGGACGAAGGACGAGGCTGTGGGCGGCGGGCCAGAGAAGTTCTTGTGTCTGGCGCAGCTCAGCGAGGAGGGTGGCAACGACAGCGTCACGTGGTTCGAGCGCGGCGCCGCGGCTCTCAAGAAGCAGATTAGCGCTCTCGAGGAGGCGAGGAGGAGAAGCGATGAGCAGGAGATCCTGCTGGAGGAGCTCAAGAAGAAACTGGCTATGACGCTGTGTTCTGTCGCCGAGGTGTACATGACGGATCTGAGCTGGGAGGACGACGCCGAGCAGAGATGCGAGGCCCTGGTTACGGAGGCTACGATGGTGGCGCCGGATTTCGCCGAGACTTGGCAGACGCTCGCCAATGTGCGCATTTCCCAGGAGAGGTTCGACGACGCGAAGGCGGCGCTGACGAGGAGTTTGGAGCTATGGAAAGATCTCCCGCCTGAAGATCCGGCTGTCCCGGATTTTCCCAGCAGAGTCGGTCTTGCGAGACTGCTCATGGAGGTCGAGATGGAGCAGGAAGCTATTGAGGTGCTCGAGCGACTGGTTAGTGAAGATGACCAGAGTGTCGAGGTCTGGTATCTAGGCGGCTGGGGTCTGTATGTCATGGGCGAGAAGCAGAAGGCGAACAAGTCCAGTGGTAGCGATGAGGACTGGAAGGCCTCATGGATATCAAGCCGTGTATGGCTGAACCAGTGCCAGCACCTGTACAAACTACAAGATTACGAAGACGAGCGGCTGGGAGAACACGCGAAGGAGCTCCTTGGCCTCATTGCCAAAGAGCTTGGCGAGGCGCCTGCTGGGGAAGCGGAGGACGATGAGTGGGAGGATGATGATGAGGGTAGTGATGAGGAGATGAAGGATTAATTCGATGCTCCTCGTGACAATGAAAGGAAGGATGATTATAAACGGAAGATACCACAAGACCTAAATGCCTAGGATCTTGGTTAGGCATGGAAACGGCGTTAGGAATCAAAAAGGGGTAGATGCTTTTTATCATGTCATGTCCCTAAATGAGACGATTCTGATTCTCTGATTTATCCACCTGAACTTTTTCCTGATTGACGCCTAAACTCCGAGCAATGCTCGACTAGAATCCGAGATGCCAAGTTTTATATCATAAGGTTATGCCCCTTACGCCCCTATCTTGAGCTCCTGGACTTGCTCGGTCGGGATGCTATCATCATCCTCATCATCACCCTTGCCAACCAATCCGCGTTCCCATAATTGCCTGCCTGTTAATCTGACAGGCTCCTTCACCTTGGCCTTCTTTAGCTCTGCTAGTTTTTCTTCCTCTTCTTTCCGCTGCTTCTCTTCCATTTCCTTTAGGAAACCCTCGCGCCATTTCATAAACGTCTCTGGCGTCACAGGTGTGCCGTGAAACTTCTTATTCTCCTCGCGCTCTGCGGCCAGGATGGCCTCCTCGTGCGCCTTTGCGGCAGCTGCCTTGCGATCAGCAATGAGTTGCTCGGCTTCTTCTTTTAGAGTCGTCACGAGCGTGAATATCATGGCCATGCCAAGATTCTCTTGGATCGTGTCCTCCAGTCCCTTCAGAAGTTGCTCCTTGTCGGCGGAAACAGAAAAGTGTGGATATGGCGTCGCATTTTGGGGTGATGAGATGTCTAGGATGGGCGCCTCATCTGGGTAATTCTCTGGATAGCGCACGGATAAGATGAGAGTGGGCGGTTCAGGCGCCTCGTCGCTGCCATGGTGATCATCATCAGGGAGGTCGAGCTTGATCAATATTCGATACTCGGTGTCGGATATGTCTTTTTCAATGTCAGCTGTCCATCGGCGAAAGGAGCGCGGCCAGTCAAGAGGATGATTGTCTCACTGGCGGGGTAGTTGACTGACCTGTGATTTCGTCTGGAAAAATGGAGTCGAGAACTTCACGTTCTTCGACTTGCTCTTCCCTTCCCATGTTGGCGCAATGGAATTGGCAACCTACTGTTATTCAGATGTAATCTCTATAGAGGGTTCATGTTGAGGTTGAGGACCAATGTCTTCGGCGGTACCAGCGTAATTCGTACCGTTCCTGTATGCGCGAACTTAGGCGTGGATTTGGGTAATCAAGTGGGGCCGCGGGGTGCGATAGCGACTCACCGCCCGGCATTATAGCGGTCCCACTAAATTTTTTCTAGTCCTTAGAATCGCAGAACTAAAGCTGCTCGACAATAATCACCACTGAACATCTCGCCGCCAATTTCACTTGTTCAGAAATTCACAATGGCTCCCAAAAGTGAAGTTCTCGGCAATAAGAGGAAGCTCGCCAACAGAAGCAAAGATCCTTCGAGCAAAAAACCTAAGTTCGACAAGAATCAATCGCGGAGAGAAGACCCAGAGGAGGATGTGAGTGATGACAGCGAGATTAGCGACTTTTCAGATGCAGACGATGGTGGCGCTTCTTTGGGCTATACCAAATCGCAGAATGGAGCGAAATCTAGTGATAATCAACCCGGGAAGGTTTTTGAAAAAGGTCCGTCCAAGCAGGAATTAGGAGATTTCGAATGTCGCTAACACCATATAGGTCAAAACTCTCGTGAATCCCATATCAAGCAGAAGCAACTTGCCCAAGAACGCAAATCACAAAAGCCATTAGCTGATGAACTTCACCGAACGAAGAAGCTCTGGGAAAGACTACGGTTGAAATCCAGAGTTCCGAAAGAGGAGCGACAAAAGCTTGTCGAAGAGCTTTTCAGTATCACCACCGGGCGCATGAAGGACTTTGCCCTCAAACATGACGCCGTTCGTGTCGTTCAGACTGCTATCAAATATGCGACCCCTGAACGCCGAAAGATGATTGCGAAGGAGTTAATGGGAGCATACCCTCTGTTAGCTGAGAGCAAGTATGCCAAATTCCTGATTGGCAAACTCCTCGTAAAAGGCGATGAGGAGGTCCGAGACACGATAGTCCCGGAATTCTTCGGCAGAGTTCGAAAGCTTATCAATCATCCCGAAGCCTCCTGGATTCTGGACGACATCTACCGAGGTATCGCCACTAAGGAACAGAAGGCCATTCTCCTGAGAGAATGGTATGGACCCGAATTTCACATATTCCGACAGACGCAACAGGGCGAGACTGCCCCTACAGCAGAACTCTCTAAGATCCTTGAGGAAAACCCGAGTAAACGGGGACCGACCATGAAATACCTGCTCGACATGACCAACCAACTCATCCAGAAAAAGATGACTGGCTTTACGATGCTTCACGACGCCATGTACCAGTACTACATCAACGTGAAACCTGGCTCAGAGGAAGCTAAAGAGTATATGGAAATGATCAAAGAAGACGAGAATGGCGACCTGTTAAAGAACATGGCCTTCACAAAGTCCGGTTCTCGACTTGTCTGCTTACTTCTCGCTCACGGAACAGCCAAGGACCGAAAGCAGATTTTAAAGACATACAAAGATACTTTCCAGCTCATGTCCACCGATCCTCATGGGCACTTAGTTATCCTTGCTGCTTATGATTTGATCGACGACACTGTCTTAACCTCTAAGTCCATCATATCTGAATTGATAGGCAAGACGGAGCAAGATGAAGCTTCCAATATTGTCGTCAGCGCCAACGATCCGAATGCACGTTTAACAATACGATATCCTCTTGAGGGCACATCCAAAGCCCTCTTCAATGCTGGCTGTGCCGATGACCTGAAACTCCTTGAGGAGCTCTGGGAGATTCGAAAGACAACAAGTAAAAAGGACCCCGAAACTCGCCGAAAAGAACTTGTCGCAGCCTTATCGCCACCACTACTGGCTGCCATTGCTGCGTCACCGCTGGATTTAATATCCACTTCCCATGGATCCCAGCTAGTTACAGAAGCCCTACTTTCTTGTGTCGGAGACAAGTCCAAGGCGTTACAGGCAATAGCATCCACCGCACAAGGAGACCCAAACGAAGTGGAACCGTCTGATGAGTCGGCAGTTGCACCTCTCCCACGCGAGCACATCTCTAAAGCTCCTCATGGCGGACGCATGTTTAAGACTCTTATAGCCGGTGGTCACTTTGATAAAGCGTCGCGTCGCGTAATCCCAGTTGACCCTCCCCTTCACTTTGCAGATATACTCTACCCTTTCATTAAGGACCATATCATGGCTTGGGCAACAGGGCCAAGCTCGTTTGTAGTAGTTAGCCTTCTAGAAGCTGAAGACTTCTCTCACAAAGACAAGCTTAAGGGAATACTGAAGAAAAACAAGAAAGCTTTGGAAAAAGCCGCGACAGAGGAGACGCCAGAACAGAAGGCTACTAGAGAGGCTATTGAGGCGGATGGAGAAGAAAAGAAGGCGACGAAGAAGAAGGGTAAAAAGTCGGGACCGAAAAAGGAGGCTCCCGTCGGTAATATGGGTTCAAAGTTGTTGCTGGAAAAGTTAAGGGGCTAGTTATAGGTCATGGCTCGGTTATAGATTATGGGATTCTATGAATAAAAAGGCTATGATCTTGGTGTTATGGACGTTATTTCAGTCTTCTTTTCAGCAGTATGAAGGTCATGGTGACATTGCGATAATAGCAAATCGCTTCCTCTTGATTTTAATCTCTCTCTCTTCTTTTTTTCTTCAAGTCCTCTTTTCTATTTTTTTTTTTTTTTTCCCTTTTTTCTATTTTTTTTTTCTTTTTTTTCTCTCCACCATTCGACCTACAAGGACTAAATACTAAATTCAGCCAGGGTGTTTAATTAAAGTGTTTCACGGGTCTTAGATGTTTGCTCATAGTTACAGTGGTACAGAGTCTTCTACCGTTGGTATTTCTACGGTATTTCTAGGACTGCTTTAATAGATACGGGTCTCGGTATCTCCTATGAGTAAATAGATGCTCGATGATGATTATTTGCTAGAAGAACTGTCCGGTGTACTTCCGGTTTGGCCAGCATGAAACAAATGTCTCCATCCGCGTCGATACTATTAGACACTTATACAATCAACAAGGCGTAGCAAGCTAGGAGCAAACAAACCGATCAAGCCTTCAAGTGAGGCTATGCTTGGTCCTATTTTCAATATCAAGGGAGGATGGAGCATATGTTACACAATCAGGGCTACAGATACTGCCCTTCACTGTCTACAATGCAGGTCCATCCAGAGGTACCGACTATTAGCTATCTATGTGTATATCTATGTACATATAGGTAGATATCGGTCAGAGCTCTTTCCTAGTCCCCATATAAGCTATTTGGTTCTTCTCCTTTTAATTGGGTCTAGGAAAGTACTTCCCTACATACCTAGGCACACAGCAGAGGAGGACCCGGATTCAGCTAGGTTAAGGAGCCACAGGAAGGTACACATATTTAATATTTTAGCCTACAGCCCTGGAGTGCCTTCAACTGCCATAAAGTAAATACATTCAGGGGTTTGTCCTGCTACGGGGCAGCTGATCCGTACAATCTTCGCTCGAGTGTCACCTCGCCATCCTCGGGTATCTGCCCTTTCTTACTCATCCCTTATTTGTCGACCTAACTATATTACACATATGACACAGCACCCGGACAATCTGAGCTACTTACCCTGAGAAACATGCACCCAAGCCCGCTCCACCTCGCAAGGACAATCGAGAGAAAGTCCAACCAAACCTAGGAGATTTCATCGGTACCTAACCTAAGGACATCTCTTAAACCTACATGTAATTAAACTTGAGGTTTGACCTTCATTACTTCTAAGTTCGCCTCAATGTCCTTCCTCCTGCATTCTCAATAATTCTCTATCCCCTTCTTATACTGGATTGGCTTCAAAACACTCTATTCCTTTCTTCTATCACTAGTATACAGCTGAGGACGCTCTGAAGCCGAACCTAGCAACGGACGCAGGTCAAGCCGAGTGCAACCACGCGTTAGATATCTTCCTGTGAGATAAGACAGACCAGAGAAACAGAACTTGTGAATAGAGTTCGGGGGACTCCTGTAAGTATCATTATCTTTCGGGAGTAGAAGTCGACTCCGCCCTTTCTTCCCCTTCACAATTCTTCAAGTCCTAACCTGACCGACAGCACCGTATCAACGTGACCACAATCGTAACAATGAGTCTTGATCTATTTAACAGGGAGCTCGGGGTCTGCAATCCTGGGTACACTTTCTACAACTGCAAGAATAATGGTTTCATCGGATGCTGCTCCGTGGGGGCTTGCGACCTGGAAGGTTGTCCGGAAGAAGATCAACAGACAACACAGGCTCCTCTAACTACTACGACTACTAATGCACCAACCATGTCAGCATTCACATTACCAACAACTACATACACAACTACAGACCCCTCAACACCTCTGCTAGGAACAGTCACCCAATCCACCAAAGCATCATCTCCATCATCGCCCGCACAATCCCCGACTCCATCTCTTCTCTCGTCTCCTCTATCATCTCCCCTCCCTCAATCAACTACACCATCAGACACCCAGAGAGAATCTACTCGACTCTCTACAGCCGCCATCGCTGGCATAAGCGTTGGTTGTACAGTTGTGGGAATACTCATAATCACCATTGTCGCCCTCCTCATTCGGAGGCGATACATAGCAAAACGTATGTCTTCAATGCCCTCCAGTTCCCCTTTCGCAGGTCAATCTCAGGGTGCTGAGAAATTCATGATGGACCATCCATCGTGGCAGGACCAGCCGCAGCCGAGACAGGTGTCCGCGCCACGAGTGATAAGTGAACTACCATAACCGTTGTATTGGCAGGGTTGAGCCTCAGGGGAAAGGGGAGAGCAAGCTATGAGAGAATGTGTTCAACACAACACCAATCACGAGCCGGAAGAACATGGCGGAAAGGCCGGTACCGACGTCCACCCCTGATTCGTACCGCATGCGTCCCATACACCTACATCACCCCCTACTTCCTACAACATACAAACCCCGAGGTCCTACGATTCTTACCACCCATGGCCCAGGTGACTGGTCCAGGAATCATGGCCATACTTCAGGAAAAGTTGTGCGGATTTGTTAGGTCCCGCAACACCTAACTAACCAAGGAGATGGTAAAAGCGAACGGCCCATCCTTCGGTGACCCCCTGCCACCTACGCCGTCCGCATTCTCCTAGCCTTCACGGAAGGACATCGGCAACATGCCCACCTTCAAGTTCTACAACAATCTTTAGAAAACCTCCCTCCTTGAACCTCTAATGGGGAATTCAGACCCCTCTAGTGGGAATAGAAAGTGGATTTTGGTCCTATTGTGCGACCCGTTATCCAACCAACTCCCCTCCACTCGTTGATCAAGCACCAATAACTCAATCTTACGATCCAAGCTTCAAAAGCTTACTCATCCAACGCCAACCAAACCCCAACAACTAAATTTTTGACCCATAGTCAAGCTAAGCCAAATCATTCAACCACACCCACTCAAGACTCACCATCAATACTATCGCGACCGGGAATTGCAAATGGAAAGACTGGTACTGGGCCTCAGGGCTTGCTCAGCCCTGGGCCCGTGTTAAAGCATCGAGGGCGAGCCCACCGCCGAAGATCACTTTAGGGCAATTTAGAAAAACAGAAAAGCTAGATGTGCCGGGGCTCAGATTTAGTGTAATGCGGCCACGGCGAGTTCACCACTCAATACTATACAACAGAATAATCTAGAACCAAAAGAGATAGAATGGAGTTAGACTCTGATTTCGGCCTACGATTCCTCTCAATGCGTTAGAATACTGCTCTGAAGGGGAGATCTAGGGACTTATACAGCCCAAGACCATCCGTACTTCCTAGAGCGTACTAAAGCACAGGTCCTAAGAATCTGCGGCTACCAACAAGAACAGCCCCTTTTCAACTTCTCCCGCTGCACAATACCTTATTCGTCTCACCAATCTGTGTCCATTACATAGATGAAGGCTTGCTCAACACGGACTATATGGATTCCCGGCAGCATCCAGTTCCAGCAAGAACGTGACAGTCGAGCAGAGAAACACTCTTCTATTCCTCATTGAAAGGGCCAAAATTCGACAACTCTCTTGAAGTTGAGAGTTAGTTCAAGAAACAAGAAGACAACAAGTTCAATTTCGAACATAACAACAACACGGGGGTTGGAGTAGGTGGCCAGTTGGCATCTGGCGCCTCTACGGTTCCAACTACTCCATGGTACGTCTGATTAGGCATCCGCTCCAACATACGTTACGGTTTTTAAGCGCCGTAGCTAACCATAGATACATAGGACATCTCACCCAATTTTGGTAGCCCACAAGGGCGACTGCCGCAGAGCATGTATCCCCTCGGCCTTGATCTCTCCTCCGAAGGCATCGATAAGCCCGAGATGTGCGATGTGCACACAGAGAACGACGTTCTTATAGGCTCCGTTCACTGCTCCTGTCCCACCGAAGTGCTGCGTGTCTATACCTAGCATCATCCTTCCTTAACATTCTCATCTTCCTCAGCATCCGCCTTCTTTCCCGCCCGCTCCCTCTCTCCCTCCTCGACCTGCCTTACCTACGTAAACTTATCGACTACTGTAAAGAATAACAATTGGTAAATCCCACCCGTTTCTGAGCTTATGCTGTATTATATTGACATTGAAAAGCGTTTGAAACTAACAGTAGGCAGGGTCTTAAATAATGGGCGCCCTTACGCCCTCCTTCTTCGTCCCTGTACCGACAACGCCGACCAGGCTCGAGGAATCCAAATAAGCCTGATTTTTTTTCTCAGTACCCATACTAGAGCATTTTAATATCACGGCTTTCCGTATTAACCAAAAATATCGAGCCCGGACTATCGTTACTAACACTTACACTTAAAGGAGTATCTTGCCTGTGATGAAGATGGAATTTACGCTATCAACGCGAGCCATATCGTCACACGCATATCTGGAACGGTTTCATCTTTCTTTTCTCTCTGTTTGGGTCATGATGTATTCCAGAAGAGCCATACGTGACCGGCACCATTGGATGATCAACAGCATGCCAACGACCGGTGTGAGCGTGTGGGAAAACATCCTCAAAGCTCGACAAGAGAACCACGAGAAAGAACTCATCACAGACAAAACGACAGTATCCAACCAGTATAGCTATTGCTAAGGCAGATTAGTTAATATCGTTGGACAGTTTCAGACTATTGCCTCTAAGAGGAACGGCTGGTGGAGGAGTAACATTCCTGCTTCCGTTTCTTATTAATACGATAACTCTATTGCGTGTCACTCTGTGTAGCTGTAGGTCTTGCTCAGGATATGGGGCTTATAAGAGGCCTTGAGCGAAGTCTGCCACGCAAGTTATACCCGGGACACGATGAAGAACTTCAGGAGTGAGTTTTCCCTTTTAACTTCTTGGGATGCAAAAGCCCCTCGCTTCTTCCTCACGTATGAGTTATATACTGACAAGCATCGAAAGTTACACATAAAATCTGGTACTGAGACCCAAAAGGAGGGGCTATAGACATACCCTGCGGTATTCACGTGGGGGGGCTATCTAGGTAGTCAACTTATAGTCAACTACAGCAATGGCGTAGGCTTCATCGAAGGCGTTAACGACGCAGCCGGCTGTAGTATAACAAGAGCCGTAAAAAGCATATGGGGCCTGATGTGCCGGATGTCATATCGAGGACGAACTATCCTGTGACAGTGGCGGCAATGACCATCTTTGACGTCAGCGATGCGGTCACATACTATTGAGCGTGAAAGGATAGACCCGCTAGCCATCGCTCTGTAGGGTCCATTCCCCTATCTTACAGAATGGGGAATATTGGTTCATCGCGACTGTCTCTTTCAATTCTTCACACATCTTTACAGAGGGATTGATTGAGGAAGCAATGGTTCACCTGGAAAATGACCTGATCTGCATTCGATTCGCTTGCGTGATCATCGCCACATGGATTCGCCCCCTGGCGATAGTCAATTCTCAATTTACAAATACACCTGACTAAGAAGCACATCCCACGCCTAACTATGCTAGCTGAACGGAGACGAATGACAACGTCTAGTCCGCTTGCTAGGATAACGAGCCAGGCTACATATAACAGATAGGATGTGGACCATACTGATATGATTCGTCGCGTTGGTTTCTACACTCATCACGAAACACCACAACTGACTGCCGAGAAGATATGGCGGGCTGAACAACTAGGGTGTAGATGGACTGCCGTTACGACATAAGCCAACAACAGCCGTGACGCCACGGAGGGCGAGGAGCCCGAAGATGTCACCGAGTGAGCAAGTGATTTAAAGATACAGACTCAAAGGTCTGGGCAAGGTCACACGCCTCTATAGAAGCAATCATAGCCGTGACAAGGCCAAGGATTCTGTTTATGTACCATAACAATACAACAATCAGCCAATCCATCACAAGACCTTATACCTCAATAGTAACAGGCACAAGACATGACATCGTTGGCAGAATAACGCATGTAGACATTGCTTCCCTCGTAAGGTACACGGGTTAATAACTTATATACCGTACCTTTAAAGACACTCTTATCTTCGAGACCTTTTGTTACACTAAGATGGGCTTGATTCTCCTCAACGACACGTACTTTAGACTTAACGATTACAATATCAGGTAAGTCTATCGTAAAGATGCACCTGGGTCTCTTCATCTGTGACGACTAAGCCATGTTTCTTGATTTCTTTAAGCTGCATACCATGTATTAGCTATTCAAGATCCACAATTAAAATTTTGCGTAGCCAACAAGTATAGCTTCAAAGGTATATGTTATAACGCGCAGTGTACTTTCAGATACCATTACTTTCCTAGTGGTCGTCTTGCGAGTTATGTAACAAAACTTATCATATTAAGGCTTATCGTCTCCCTTTGTTAACTCGTAAAGCGTTATGAACTGTCGTTTAAGGGTTCGCCTTGTGTTCAAAAGGAGGAAGAAAAGGGGAAAAGGGGAGAGGGGGGGGGCATGCTATAACGTATGGTTCGAGAAGACGAGAAGATAGATGTTGGGAAAATCAACTGAATGCCATTTTGTTTTTGCCTGTATCTGCCGATCTTATGGGGTATAGAACATCAAGGAGAAACAGAAGTCAAGAAATGTGCCAGACTCTCTTTTTTTTCCTATCCTGCGCCGTCCAGTGCAATACCAGTTCCCTGGTCCAATTTAAATGTAAACGCCTTGGATGAAATCTGCATTGTTACAACCCGATCTTATTATCGCAACCTCTCACCCCTTGTAATGTGTGTGTACACTAGCGCCTCCGTATGGTCCTTGCTAGAGCCAGGGAAAATGTTCAGTTGCGGTGAACACTTTAAGCATAATATCTAGGCACCACATATGTTCGTGAAGAAAGATTATCGGGGCATCAGCTTGTAGATCTCGTCGAGCATTTCTTGTAATTCCTCGTCGCTGATCTTGTCGTTGAGTGAAGGGATCAGGTACTTGGCTTCTTCGGCTGTTTCGCAGCAAAGCGAACCTGAAGACATGATACTTAGTTAGCTGCTAATCACCACAGAAACTAGATATTATCTCTATGCAATGGGCCAACATACCAAGTTGTGCGCGCTCGAACTTGTGAAGTTTCGGGTACGAGCTAAGTAGACGTTCTACGGCCTCGACACTTTCCTTCTTCTTGAAGCGAGCAAACGTATCCAAGTAGTCGATGGTTTTGGTCAACATCCTGAAGAACAACACCGAGTTAGCCCTTCCATGAACTTCGCCGACACACACATTCTCTTTCTTCCCCTATCACCATTTTCAATCGGAATGGTCTGCATACTCTGTCTCATTCACGTTCTTCCGGTCATTACGACGTTTCGCGACGAGAGCGTTGATGACGAGAGCGGCTTCGGATAGTGTGAGAGTGTCGACATCTTGGAACTCGCCCAATCTAAGGACGGTGGTCGCCTCTTCACTACCGGCGGGTTGCGGTCTCGAGCGCGAGGTAGCAGGGTGATGAGACATTCTCGCGATCAATTCTTCGTGTGAATGATTTGGGTATAAAGAATCAAGATATATGTGCAGAGTTTGGAGAGTTTGTTGTAGGGAAGAAAACGTGGTTGTTAATAGTTTCTTTCTAGCTGTCGCAAATCGGACGCGATGAATTGAATTGAGAGTGATAGACGATATTATGCGACGAGGAAGAAATGGCAGCTGTCAGAGACGGATGCGGCTGTAGCCTATGAACGCAACCTTGCATGGGTCCTTGGTAAATTGTGGGGTCTTGGGGAAGCTTCTACACTGTACGAAAATCTATGTATCTACAAGTGCACTTAGCCTTTATCGTCTTTGTGGGGCTCGGTCCAGGCTTTGTTGGTGTTTGACCCGGATGAACTTCGGCTTATCAACATCACCCGTAGAAGGAGGAACATCAGCCAAAGCGACGAATGGTGAAGACGCCGTGTACTAAGATATCTTATATCAGACAACTACATGTATGAACGTATAATTTCTAAGGAGAAATGAGCAGAGAACTCATACTCGGAACTACTCATTCATACCGAAATAATAAGAAACCCCTAATATCGCGACACAATGTGAGTATAATGAATTCATGTCTACTTGTTGGGTTATATGGAACCGCTACTAATTCAAATAAAGGGGCGTATTAGCTCTCATCGTGATCAACAAAGCTGGCGGTCTCATCTATAACCGGACCTTTGGAGATGGCCTGAATCAGCTCAACACAAATGATTATCTTGTCCTTGCTGGTACCTTTCACGGGTGAGACATACCCCTTTGTCTCACGATAAATTCATCTTGCTCACCCAGTCATAGAGTTCATGCCATAACAGCTCGGTTGAACCCACTCAAGGGTCTGATGGCCCAGCAACAGCCGGCTGCAGTAACCGCTGGGGGAGTACCGATACCAAGCCGCCCGGAACCTCCCTCGGGTCTCGAGGTGCTAGAGTCAGAGAACTTCCGGCTGCAATGCTTCAACACGTTGACTGGCACTAAGTTCCTGCTCTTCACGGATACGATGCAGGCTAACGTAGACGTGGCTATGCGCAAAGTCTACGACCTGTATTCCGACTACGTCATGAAGAATCCCTTCTATCAGCTAGAGATGCCTATCCGTTGCGAGACATTCGATAGGAAGTTGAACTCGTATATCAGAGAGATTAATAGCTCTAGGTAGCGGGAAATTACTGGTATAACACAATCCTACTATGGATTATCAGGGAACGAAAGTCTTACTCTCTTGACGGGGTGGAATAGTGAGCTAACCGTTGGGAGTAGCCACCTAGAATTGCATCATCGCGTGGCGTTTGGAGTTTAGGGTCATCATTTCAATATGGTCGGACCTTGGTTTTTAATAAAAGAAGACGCACTGCCTTTTCGCAGTAATGATATTTCCCCTGTAACTTGCCTCTTTAGAAGTCTAGTATTACTGTACAAGTCCAACTCTGTGATCCCATGCCGATGAGGATTGAGTTAATCAACTGTGGACAATCAAATCTACGACGTGTCCATCTTATCGTCATCGCCCTTTTTGTTGTCCTTCTTGTCGGCAGATCCACTTCCGCTGGGCTCGCCCTGCTCGTTAAGCAAGGGCTGATTCTCACCCTCCTCCTGTATGCCTTCTAGATTTGTCTTCTTCGCAGCCTCTTCCTGCTCCTTAGCAGCTTTGGCCTGTCTTGCGTTCTCCTCCTCCATACTCATGCGTAGGGCAAGGGCCAACTCCGGATCGGCACTAGGATCGAAGTCGAAATCGCCAAAGTCTCCACCACCTTCAGCCATGCCACCTGCGCCACTAGCAGCACCCTCGCCGAGTAGAATGGGTGTTGTAATGAGTTGGTCACTCAGAAGCTTACCGCTGGGCGGAATAACAACGAGGTGTGAGTTCTCATTCGTCTTGACAGCGTTGTTGAAAGCCTCGAGCTTCTTCTGTGTGTCATCATCCTCCAAGTCGCCGAATAGAACAAAGTCGATGTCGATGTTGCCCTTCTTCATTTTCTTCGCCAGCGATACTAGCTTCTTCTCATCGTCGGCTACGGGTGAGCATACGAAAGCGATAATACGTTGGCGCTGGGACTTGTTTTGTCGGTGCTTCAATGCTAGCTAATAGAGAGAAATCAATCATTAGCTTTGGCGTCCAACCATACATTTATCCAATCTGGGTAGTTAGCATACACTGGCGATCTGGATACCAGTCGCAAGATGGGCAGAGCCTGAAATCTTCTTTCTTATGCGGTGCAGGCCGTCAAGCAGCTTGCCTCGTTCCGTTGTCAGCGTAGACAAGACTTCGGGTCCCTTGCCACCCATGCTCATCAAGCCTACGGAGGACTCAGGGTTTGACTGGGTGATGCTTTCAAATATGATGTTAATAGCATCGGCTTGAGCATCGAATCTTGACGGCTGGTAGTCTCCATTCCGGCTGCTTTCGCTATTATCCACGATTATCATAACAGCTTGCAACGGCATCTTGGCGGTGTTGCGGTACTGAACTTGTTTCGTAGGAAATGGGTGAGAAATAGAATAGTGGCTGTAGTATGAGGTTGAGAGACAGCCGTGCGAAACTTGATAATATTGGAATTGTTAAAAGGATGTGATGTAACAAATAAGTGCAGTAGCTACACACAATCAGCGGATGAGCTCTAAGTTCCAGACAAACGTCAGGCAGGTGCAGCCTGCGTGGTTACGGTACACTAGTACAAGGTTCATAAGGTACGTTGATACAAGGGAGCTCGGGCCAACTTATTTTATCGGCTTATTCGTTTCAAGGGACCCAGTTGCTCGAGCCACCAATGAAATTTCTAGCGCCGCACAGTAACCTTTGCCTATCTTTTGTTTACTTGCACAAGCATTAGTTTCATCATCAACACGCCGAAATCCTGCATCGTACTCCATAATACCCCATACTCAAAAAAACGCCCTTCACGATAGACGCGTCTGTCTAAAAAATTAAAATCCTGCATTCTAGCACACTTTACCAATCAAATTGAAGATATTGAGCAAAATGGCACCCATGAAGGCGACACGAAAGCGCAAGTCGAGTCATTCGACAAGCCCTATTGAAAACCAGAAGATTCCAACTAAGGGCAGCCCATCAAGAAGTCCAATTAAGAAGAGGAAGTTAGGACTCACGCTTGCGCAGAAGCAAGCACTTATTGACAACCTGCAATTAGAGAGTATGGACGCGATTTTGAACCCAATTGTCAAGTTACGCGATTTTAACTAAATATAACGCAGTTACCGAACGTGCACGACGACTTAGAGCTCAGTACAATATCCAGGCGCAACAACTCCGATCACGAGTTGAGATGCGCGTCAACAGAATACCAACTTCTTTACGAAAGGCCAAGATGGGCGAGCTTCTTTCCAAATCTTTACAGCCACAACAACCTCCTCGGCCACCCAAGTCAGCGTATGTAGCTAAACCACCTCCCGTCCCAGCAAAGGACGACCCAATGTCCAAGCCTCTCCCACGAAAGCCAGTCCCAGCGGGCAGTGCAGCAGTTGGCCGCAAGCGCTTGAGGTACGACTTAATTTATTTTTTCGTTCCAGTTGTTTAACTAACAAGATCCAGTGAGGAGATTTCTGGTGCCGACAAGGAGAACCAGGGCGCCGCAGTCGAGAATGCTAAGAAGAGAGCGCGTGCTGTCCCCGGAAAGGAACCTACACATATTCAGCCAGGACATGTTCTATCACCCACATCCTCAAACACCCGAACCGTCGTCCCTCGCCAGCGTCTAGCCTCGCCTGCGAAGCCCTTGGTTAGCAGACCCGCATCTCCTGTAAAGGCCCCACCTCCTAAGCCAAATATCATATCGAGTATGGTTGAGAAGGCCAAGGGAACTCGACCCGCAGTTGGATCGAGAAAGGCTACTGCTTCATCCACGACGAGTTCAAATCCCAGTGCCAGCACCACACGGACGCGGCAAGCTGCAGCCACTTCTCGCCCACCTACTGCAGCATCTACACGTGGGAGACGGAAACTTAGTGCTACGAGCGAGTCGAGCAACGGCAGTACCACGACGGTAGTACGGAAAACAACCGCATCAAGAGCAGCTAAGACCACCGCTCCGGCGAAGAGAACGGTAATGAGCACGATCAAATCAGCTACTACGAAAAAGCCTCCGGCGCCGAAGGCTACAGCTGCAACGACGGGGACTGGAAGGACGCTTAGGAAGAGAGCTTAGGTTTTGGATGGCTTTAATAATATGTAATTGCAATTGGTTTTGTTTGGCGTTCAGGGTTTTAGGCATCGGTCGGTAAATAGGGGTACGGATCAAGTACAGGTCGCATCGCAATGAGAACCTTGTTGGCTTTTGCTTTTTTTATTCAAGGAATGCTGCATTTTGTTCCTCCCTCTCTCCCCCTAATCTATCCAGAGGTTATTTCCCATGCTTCGTGACATCAATGCATCAATAGAACAACATCCTCGGCTCAGCCAAGCTAGCCCGCGCTAGCTCCTTTCTTTTTCTTATCATCTACTAACTCGATGTTATCCTCGGGTATATCCTTATACTTCTCCAGCAGGAACTCCTCAATCTCGTCGCTCACGTCGCCCTGAACTACGATTTCTTCCCCGCCGCTAGGCACCTTGGTGACAGAAGAGCCGGTGGCAAATTTCTTGCCGAACTCCTTGGCCACCTTTTTCAGGTCCAAGCCGAAGGCCTCGAGGCCGGATACGGCGGTGACGAATTTCCGCTTGTTGCGTTCGACACGCTTGATGGACACGACGCTGTTGGCGATCTTGTCGGCTTGTTTTTGCTCGGCCTTTTCAGCTTGCGCGGCCTTCTTCTGGGCGTCTTTCGCGGCTCGCTTTTGGGCTTCGACGGAGAGGGACGCGGTGGCGGCTTCTAAGGCTTCTGCAGACGTGGGGTGGGCTGTGTTAGTGGTCCCGCGTCGAGAAATTGAATATTGCAGATCTTGTTTTCAGTAGGGAAGTTCAAGTTTACGAACCGGGAGACCATATCTGCTCGTACAGGGCTGGGTGGTTCTTCTGCAGCCAGTCCTGGCATTTCTTGACGGTGCCGCCGTACTCGCAGTACTACTTTTGGCAATTAGTTACCCCTTCTCTTTCACCTTTACGTTCTCGCAGCGGCTCGGTGCACCACTCGGGGAATTTGTACAGTAGGTGGCTTATGATTGAGAAAATCGTACCTCTGGTGGTAAACTGCATACTACATCAATACACAGAGATTGTTAGCTATAGCTCTACCTAACTATCACCCACACACCCCCAGGTCGCGCTGGTGGGGAAACTTGGCTGTTGTTTTTTGTTTGACTTACCGCCGCAGTAGATCACATGGCGACCCTGGGGCTCGCTGGGTCCGTCTGCCTGTTCTGTGTCTGCCATTCCTTGCTAATTGATCGGAAAATAAGGAAACGCAATGTGTTTCGTCGTTTAAAAGATTTATAATGCTGTTTTCTTCCAGTTAGTTATTAGCACTGCTGGTGGCTGCTATGGATGTTGAACGCGGGGTTGTCGACAGTGTTCGGTGGGCAGGTATGGTGGGTTGGTGGGGTAATTGCATTCGTTATGTTTCACAGACCCGCGAAGACGACGGCGCGAGGCAAGTGAAAGCTCGATTACGGTAGCAGGCACAATTAATTATGTACAAGCCACAGTTCCTACATAAAGCTTGCGCCACAGATATTTATCATCAGTACATGTATGTATGAACATTGGTGCATGGTCCATTTGCTGCTCACTTCTTCCACCGTAGCCGTGATACTGTCCCGCTTTCAATTAACCAATACCCTTCCATCTATGCCCGTATGTTTGAATGTACCAGTCGGAAACATCCTGCGCCCGCCCTCCTATTTGCGCTACACAAATCTCGTTGCAATCATCGAACCATTGCCGTAATGTCGGCCCGTAGCGGTTGTTCTTCTCGATGCGCATGCAATTTTTGTATGCATCGAGTACCTCCCAGAAATGGTCCCACGTAGGTATGGCCCGAGGCATTGCTTCCCACTTGTCGTAAGCCCAAACGATCTCTGGAGAAGTTGGGTTGGCGTCAATGAATGGTAGTACGACAGCACCAATCAAGAGCCTATATGCGTTGATGATCTTCATGATATCCGAAAGCAAATAATTGACACCGCTATAGTAAGATTTCGGATCCAGCAGTATTATCAGCGACAAACATCATTCTCACGCATCACATCTCCGTTCTATCTACGGCCACTGTTTACGAAGGGTTTAAAAAGACACTTCTTGATCAGCAGGTTATTTATAGCCGCTTAGATTCATAAAAAGCCTGCGGATTAAAATAATGTCTGATGAGCTAACTATTCCTTCGTATACTCTATATACCCGAGAAGGAAGAAAATCACCATTGTTGTGTAAGATAATGTGATATTCTAGGAACGAAGGAGTGTCTTCCCGTCTGAAGCCCACAAAGACCCATCATCAATGATATCAGTGGTCGGAGATTCTTTTGCTGATGTCGACTCTCGCTGTCATTTAAGCAACTAAGGTGGCTCGATCGACAAGACCACCCCGGACCAGGTGATAATAATCCGCCAACGCGCTAATAAACATAATTTCTCAAAATTTATAATATTTAGGCCTATTTATATTATATTTTATAATAAGGTTATTATAAAAATATATAAATAATTTTAATATTATTAAATATATATAAATAAGGTTTATATTTTTTAAAAAAGTTAATTAAAGTAATTTTAATAATATAAATTTTATTTTAATATATTATTTTTTAAACGTGAAAATTAAATAAAAAATTAAATAATAGTTAAAGCCTTATAATTAGCTATAAGTAATATATAATATTAATTATTAAGTAATTATTTATTAAGTAATAATTATTTTTTTATAAATTAAACTTTTAAAGGTAATATTTATAATAATAATAATATATTTAAATAATTATATAAAGTTATAAATAAATTTAATATTTCATTTTTTTTACTTAACTTATAAGGATAAAAAATTAAGCTAAAATATTATTAAATATTTTAAATAAAATATTAAAATTATATTATTAGTTTTTAATAAATTATATCTTATTATTAATAATTAAATAAAGTTTATTTAACTTTATAATTATTAAAAATAATTTAATTAATTTTTTATATTTATTAGCGTTTATAAAGGTTAAAATAATAATTATATTTTAATAAGTATTATTATAATTAATGTTTAATATATTAATTTTATAAAAATATTTATTTTTGCTATTATTATAATAATATTTAATATAAGTATTATTTAAATAATTTAATATAATAATATAATGTTAAAATATGTTCTTATTTGTTTTATAACTTTTATAAGTATATTTTAAAGGTAAAATAATGCTAATTATTATTATATATATAGTTATAATATATTAAAAAGATTTTTATAATTAAAGAAAATTAATGAAAAGTTATTTTTATAATTAAAAATAAGTAAAGGTGTAAGTTTAATTTCTTAATAATAATATATTTAATATTAATATTACTTTTTTAATAAAAAAGTTTATTTAATTTTAAGTTATAATTTTTATTAATATTTTTTTTAAATATATATATATATAATAAAAATACTTATACATTTAAATTATTAATTATTAAAATAATAATATTATTAATGTGTATTTTTTTAATTTTAATTAAAATTTAACTTATATATTTAATAAGGTTTATATTATTTATTATTATATTTAACTTATTTTTAATCTTTTTATAAAAAAAATATTAATAAATAATTAAAACTTAGTTAAAAAGTAATCCTTTTTAGTTAAATTTTAATTAAGGGTTTTTATTTAATTTTAATTAAAGCTTAAGTTATTATTTACGATTTTAAAGGTTATTAAGTTAGTGTTAAAAAGGTTAAAAGCTTTATTATTTTACTTAATAAGGTTAATTTTTTACTTTTAAAATATAATATTAAAAATAATTCCTTAGTTAATATTAAGTTTAATTTAATTTAACCTTTTTAAATAAGTTATATAAGGCTTTAATATAATAAGTTTTTTAAAGATTAAACTTATAATAAATATTAATTGGTAAATAGGAATGAATAATAAGTATTAATAAATAAATAAATATTATATAAAAGTAAAGTTTAAAAAAAGGGTGTATATGTTTTAAAAGTAAATATTAATATATATTTTAATATTTAATTAATTTTGTAAATATAAATGTAATTGTTACCGATTTTTTAAATATTATATAAATATTTATTTGGCATGGTATATATATTATTCCTAGGGATAATTAAGATTAATAAAATAATGGATTATATATAAATATATATTAAAATATGGTTAATTATTAAATATTAATATAAAATTAAAAGATATTTTATTAAATATAAAATATTATATTTCTTAGTTATAATTTAAATAAGAAGTTTATAAGTTAAATAATTTTATTATTATTAATAAATAAATATAACATATAAATATTAAATAAAGTAAATAAGTAAATATAAAAATATAAATTTAATATACTTATATAAGATATATATTAACTAATAATAGTAAAAGTTAAGGAAAAAAAAATAGCGATAAAAAATATGCTTTGTTTAATTTATAATATTAAACTTATACGTATGCCTTAATTATTACCTAAGTAAATATTTAATATTTTATTATTATTTAAATTATTAATAATTAATATTTTAATATTTATATTATTCTTTTTTTCTTTATATATTTAATTCTTTTTTCTTTTTAATTTAGGTTTTTTAAGGGCTTATTAAGCCCTTTATAATATTATATTTTTATTTACTTATTATATATTATTTATTTTTAGCTATTTTTAAAAATAAGTTACCCTTAAAATTAAATTATCTTTAAAGATAAGTTATCTTTAAATTTAAGCTATTTTTAAAGATAAGTTATATTTAAAAATAAGTTATTTTTAAAGTTAAGTTATTTTTAAAGTTAAGCTATTTTTAAAAATAAGTTATCCTTAAAAATAAGCCATTTTTAAAAATAAGTTATTTTTAAAAATAAGCTATTTTTAAAGATAAGTTATTTTTAAAAATAAATTATTTTTAAAGATAAGTTATTTTTAAAGTTAAGTTATTTTTAAAGTTAAGTTATTTTTAAAAATAAGTTGTTTTTAAATTTAAATTATCCTTATATTATTAATAAAAATAACTTTATATCTTTTTTAAAGTATATACTTTATATTTATATCTTTTATTTAATAAAATATTTATAAAAAATATATAAAATATAAATATAAAAATATAAATAATTAATATATTAAATAAGGATTTATAATTTCTTATTATAATTATTATTTTTATTAGTATTAAAGTATATTACTTTTTAAAACTTAAAGGTAAAATAATACTTTCTTTATTTTCTTTAAAAATTATTTACCTTTTTCTTTTATATTATCTTTTATAATAATATATTATTTATATGGTTAATTATACTTTTAGGTAATTTTTATAAGTAATAGGAAAAACCTTTTTTATTTTTAATTATATTTTTTAATAAAAAGTTAAACTTATTAGTAATTGTTTTTTTAATTTAAATATAAAAAAGTTAATATAATTTTAATTAATAATTTTTTAAAATTATTTAGGTATATTTTTTTTATTAGTTATAAACTTATTTTTTTATTTTTTATAAAAAAATATTAAGGAATTTATAAGTTAAGGAAAGTATAAAGTTATAATAAAAGTATATTTTAATTACGTTTTTAAATAATATTAACTTATTTATTTATATTTTAATGAATAAAAATCTTTTAAAGTTTAAAGTAATAAATAAAGCTTTATTAAATTGTTAAGAATAACTAGTTATTAAAAATGGCTAAGATTTATATCCTATAAGATTTATAATTAAGTTTGCTTATATTTAACACACTTTTTAATTAGCCTTATATTAACTATTTTTATTAATTAATATACTCTTTATTTAAGCTTTAAATAATGTTATTTAAGCTGTTAAGCTTAATGTGATAATTTTACGTTTATCTTTTTAATTTTTCTATAATTTATAATATTTAGTGTTTATTATTACAAGTTATTAGCTATTTTATTAACTTAAATAGAAATATTATAAACTATTATTAACTAGTTTAAACCTAATGGTTTATAAAGTTATATAATAAAAAGTATTATATCTTATTAAATTTTATTAATAATGTTAATAGTAATAAGAAAAGATTAAAATAATAAAAATAATAGTAGTTTAATACTTATTATTAAAGTTATTTTTATAATTAATAACCTTAAAATTAACGTTAAAGCGTAACGTTTAACATTTTAAAATAAAGGTTATTAGTTTATAAAATGTTAAAAATATTTTTTATTATTTAAAGGAAGATTTTAAGTGTTTTAATAAGCGTAATAAAAAGGTTTTTAAAAATATTAAAACCTTAATTAAATAATAGCTTATTAAAAATGAGGATTTTATTGTTTAACTTATTAAAAAGTTTAAATATTATCTTATAAAGTTATATAGCTTAAAGCATTTTATTATTCTTTAAAATAAAGTAAAAAGAAAGCTTTATATAATTGAGAAGAATGGATTATTTAAAAGGCTACGTAGTAAAGGATTAGGAAAGACTTTAAAAATTAAAGAACTTTTAATTAAAGGGTTAACTTTAAGTTTATAATAGTTAGAAAAGAAGGTAATAAAAAATAATAACTTTAAAAACTTTAATTTAAACAAAAATGGCTAATAGGAATTATTTAGTAAAGATAATAAAAAAAATAATAAGGATAATAATAAGGAGATTTATCTTATAAATGTGAAAAAATAGCTATTATAAAAGATAATAAATACTTTGAAATAAAAAGCTTACCTTATAAAAAAAAAGTTTTATTTTATAAAGAAAAGTATAAATTTTAAAAACGAAAACGAAAGCTTTAGCTAAGCTTTAAAACTTATAACTAAGGGTTAAAAGGGTTAATATAATATAAGCTATTTCGATTTTAATTTAAAAACGAAAATTAATGAGTAATAGCGATTTGTTAAAGCTATTATATAAATTTATAATAGTGTTAAATAACTTATCATTAAAATAAATACCTTTAAAAATAATAAAAAACTTAGGAAAATAATTATTAAAATAATTGCTATTAATATTTCTAAGAATTATTAATACTTAATATAAAATAATAATAATACTTTAATAATAGTTATTATGAAAAAGCTATTAGCTTTAACTAATCTTAAAAATAAAGGTGTATAAAAGTTTATTAGTATTTAAATACTTAAAGAAAAATTAAACAATTTTATAAACTTTAATAAGAAAATTTTAACTTTTAATTTAAAATGATTTATATTAGTTTTTATAAAAAGGTTATTAATATTAAAGGATAATTTACGACAAGCTATTATATTATTAATTATTACTCCTATAATTACTTTAATTTTAAAAATAAATGATATAATTGTTTAAATAAATTAAAAGGTTTTTAATATAAGTATTTTTTATCCTAAACTAAAATTTAAAAAGGAAAAAAGCGGTTAATAATATAAGGGTAAAACTAATTATTATAATAATTTTTATATGTAAAAGTAATGTATATATAAGTTTGTTAATACTAGTATTGCTTAAGAAAATGTAGTTTTTAATAGTATATACCTATTATTTAATAGAAATGCTTTTAACTAATAATAAATATATTTATTAAATAAGGAAAAAGAATAGTTAAAGAAAAGCTTAAAAAGCTTTATTAAGGGTGTTTTTAAAAAATATAGCATTAAATTTAACGAAGTAACCGCATAATTTAAAAATATTATATATATTTTAAAAGATATTAAAAATAATCATTTCTTTAAGGCATTTATTAGTACTTTATTTAAATATGCCATAGTTTAAAGCAATATTAAAGATTTTTAAAAGTTTATATGGTTATATTAAGCTTTATTATTAACATTGTAAAAGTTATTATTAGTTTTTATTAAATATATATAAAAAGTAGCTTAGTTTAAACTTATTATTAAAAAGGAAAAATCCTTATAAGTAAAATTAGGAAGTATTATTAAAGGTAATATAGCTTTATAAACGGATTAAAATTTTAATAAAAAGCATAATAATTTTTAAAACGAAAAAAAGGCTTATTAAATTAACCCTTAAAGATTAAAACCTTTTTAAAATAAAGGTTATTATAACGATTAATATAATTAATAGTTTTTATAAGTAAATTATAACGTTTAAAATTAATTTTTAAAACTAACATTTAGGAATAATAAAAGCTTATTTAAGCTTACCTTTAAGGCTAATAAGTTTAAAGGCTAAAGTGTTAATAATAAAAAGCATATGTGATTTAATAATTAATATAATTATAAGTTTTTTAAGTATTAATGCTTTAAGAAAAGGTTATTATAAAGTAGGGAAACCTTTATATACTATGTTAATAAGGTTATTTAAAAGTATTAAAAAAATGTTTAGGATTAAATTAATTAGTTAATAGTTAAGGGATATATCTTAGTTTTAAAAGAAAAGGTAAAGGTTAAGATTAATGAAAAAATAGGATTTATATATAAAAAAAAGCATTATTTTAATAACTTATATTTTATATATTTTATAAGCTTTAAAAATAACTTTATAAGGTGTTTAATAGCTTTAAATATAAGCGTTATAACGTTTTAAGCGATTATATATAAGGAATTATTAAGCTTAACTTATATATATTATAAGGTATTATTTATTATAAAAATTATCTTATAAACTTATAAGGATATTAAATAATGTTAATAGCGTATGTAATAAGTTAAATATATATTATTTATTAAATTTAGCTTTAATTAATAATTATTTATTATTGCTAAAATTTAATTAGTAATGGGATAGGTAGTTAAGGCTAGCTTTATTTTTAAATGAAAATTTAAAAGTTTTAAAAAAAGAACTTTATATTTTAAAATAAAAGTTAAATTTAATTTAAAGGCTTTTAACGTTTAAGTTTATATAAATATAGGAAGTTTAAGCGTTATAATAAATCGCGAATAAATTAATTAATAGGTAAAAAACCTTATTTTTTTAAAGATTAACCTTATATTATTAAAGAAAGTTTAGTTTTAAACCTTAATTAATATATAAGTTAAGTTTAATTTTTATATTAAAAGATTAATAAATAATATTAAAATTTATAACTATTTTTAAATTATAGCTTATGTTTTAAAAAGCTTAGCTTTTAAAATGTTAATAAGGATTAATTTTATAATTAAATATAACATTAAACTCGACTTTTTTTAAAGAAATTACTTTTTTAAGTTAGTTTTTAATATAAAAGTTAAGGGAAAGATTAATAATATATTTAAAGCTTTAACGATTTTTAAAGCAATTATTATAACTAAAAAGTTAATAATATTTATAATAAAGGAAATTTTAATATAAGTTAATTATATAAACTTGTTTAAGCTTATTAATTGTATTAATAAGTTAGCTTAATTGTATTATTTTAACTTAATATATAAGGTAGTATTTAATATTATAGTTAATAAGTTTATTATAAAAAAAGTATTAGTAAGTAATAATAAAGCTTAACTTATAATAATTTAAAAAAATTAGCGATTAAGGAAAATTTTATCCTATATAAGAAATGTATAAGCTTAATTAGCTAATTGGAAAGATTTAAAAAGTTATTAAAATAAAGATTTAAATTAAAAGAAATAAAATGATCTTTTAAATTACCTATTTAATAAAAATTAATAAGAATTTAATAGTTATTATGCTAAAATAACTTTTAAAATAGGTTTTATTAAATTTAAAAATAAATAATTTTTTATTTAAAATAATGTTAATAAAAAGCCTAATTATTTTAAGCCTAATTTTTTTATATTTTTTTATAAAATTAATAAATTTAAAAATATCCTTATTATTAAGTTTAAAGTAAGGGTATTTATTAGTATTTTTAAACTTAAAATAGTTGTTAAAGTTAAAATTTTAATAAATAAGTATAATGTTTTTAAAAATAAGGGTATAATATTTATACTAAAAAATAAGAAAATGTGTATTAACTTCGTTAATAGTTAATAATAATAATTAAAGCTAATAAAAGTTTATTTATTAAGGATAAAAAATTGCTTTTTCCTTAATAAAGTTAATAATAGCTTTTATACTTAAGGGAAAATGTCTTATAAAACTTAACTAATGTTTATTATTTGTTTTATATTTATTATATAAAAAAAAATTAATAACGAAAAAAAAAGGTATATAGTGGTTAATTTTAAACTATTAAATCGAATAGTTATCCTTAATATATATCCTTTACCTAATTAAAAGGATATAATGGGAAATATAATAGGCCATTACTATTTTACCTTAATAAATACCTTTAACTTTTTTTTTAATTACTTATAAGAAAGAAGTATAATAATAAAATGGTTATTATTAATTATAAAGGGTTAAAATGCTTATATATAGCTTTAATAAGTTTTAAAAACTTTTTAATATTTATTTAATAATTTATAAATAAGCTGTTTAAAGATTTAAGTTTTATTAAAGCTTATATTAATAATATTATTATTTTTAGTAAAATTGTTAAGGAGTATTTTAAATATTTTAAATAGGTTTTAAAGATTTTAAATAAAGCTTAAATTTATATTAGCCCTTATAAATTGTTTGTAACTTATTTTATTGTAAAATTGTTAGGATATATTATTAATGGCGAAAGAATTTAAAAAATTAACAATAAAATTAAAGCATTTAAAAAGTTAAGCTTTTTTAATACCTTAGATATTTTAAAGATTTATTTAAATATATTTAAGTAGTTAAGGAAAGGAATAACTTAGTACAAATTTAAAATAATCTTATTATAAGCTTATAAAATAACCTTATTAATGAAAATAAAAGAAAAAAAATTATTATTAATTAAAGTTTTTAAATAAGTTAAGCAAATATATATTGTTAAGGTTAAATTCGAATTTATTAAAAAAGAATTAAAAGCTTTTAAGAAGTTGTAAAAATACCTTTGTATTTAATATTATATATATTATAATAATTGTAATAAGCTTATTTTTATAAAAGTGAATATTTGTTTTAAGGTTTAAAAAGTTATAATATTTTAGTTAAGCATTAATTAAAATGGAAAATTAATATTAGGGAAAGATATTTCTATTAATTTAATTAAGCCTATTTTATTTATGTTTAAAGTTATTATAAGGATTAAAAAAAGATATGGATTAATAAAATTAAAAGTGGTAGCTTTTATATAGGTTTATTATAAAAATAAAAAATTATTAATATTTATACTATTTTTAATGGTAGTATTTATAAATCATATAACTATTAAAGGGATAGTTAATTATATGTTAATTAAAATGATAGATTTAAATAAAGCTAACTTTAGGTTAACTAATGTTATATTATTTTTATTATAATTTAATTTTAATATAATATATATCCTTAAATTGTTAAATATGGTATTAAATGCATTTTTAAAACTTTTAATGGTAATTAAAGAAAAGAAATTAGCTCTTTTTAAAGTAAGTAAGCTTAATAATATTTAAAAGGACTTTAATGTGGCTTATTTTTTTAAAAAGAATAAACTTAATTTAAATATTATAATAATAGTAATTAATAAAAGGTTTAAAGATTAAATTATTAAAGAATATATTACTAATCTTAAATATAACAAAGTTTATTAAATCTTATAAGATAAAGCTAAAAAGGAGTTAAAGATTATTAATAAATAAGTTAAGGATTAATGTAATAATGTTGAAAAAAGCTTAAAAAAATTGTTAAAATTAAATTAAGTAAAGGTATAAAGTTTAAATATAGAATTAAATATTTAATATCTTTTATTTTAAAGGATAATCTTTTATATTATATTGATTTAAAAGGTAATAAAGGTTTTTATATATTAAAAACCTATATAAAGCTTATTTTTAAGCTGGTATATAATAAAAAGTACCATTTTAATAAAAATAAAATAATAAATAACTTATAAGGTATTTATTTCTTTAAGAAATATTAGTATATTAAATAGTTTTACTAATATTACCTTATATATTATAAAAATTAATAGGATTAATAGCTATTATTAAAGTATTTAATATTTATTTAAATATTTAATATTTTTTATTATATAATTATGTTAAATATTATAATTAATATACTTAGTGTTAGCTTTGTTAAACACTATTAGGAAATATAAGGTTATAAAAAATTTAATGCTTTATTAACAATAATTTATAAAAGTAGTAAGAAAACCTTATTAATTTTAAAGAATAAACGATATATTATTAAAGATTAGGCTTAAGTTATTTTATTAAGTTTATAAATGGTAAATTAGGGATTATTAATAAATATCATTTATAATTAAAATTTTAAGTGAATATTAAACTTATAGAAAGAAATATTTATTTTATTAAGGGTAAATATATTGTTTTTAATTGCCTATTATTTATAAATTAATAAAGCTTTTAAAAGGAAAAATTAAATTGTAAAGATTATTATTTATTTTTATATAATTATTAATCTTAATATTTTTTAAATTATTATTATAACTAAGTTATAATATTATTTAAATAATTTTTTAGTTAATTTATTAAGAAAAAGCTTTAATAAGCTAGTTTTAAAATTTTAGCCTTGCTTAATACTTAATATTTTAAATAATTAAAAAGGTAAAGTTATTTTTAATAAGGTTAAAAAGGTTTTTAAGGTAAAAAAACTTAAGGAAGTTGCTTAGCTAATAAATATAATAAGAGTAATAATTAAAAAATAATATAATAATAAATATATGTTAATAAAACTTAAAGTAAAAAATATTATTTATTTATGTTTTTATAAAGGTTATTACTTATTTAATAAATTTAAAAAAAAGTGGTTATTAGTTAAAATAGGATTATTTAAAATAATTTACAAAGTTTTACCTTTAATATATAAGCTAAATTTTCTTAGTACTTAAGGGGTTTACTTTATAATATTATTAATATAGCTTTATAAACTACCTTAGGAATAAAATCCTTTTAAAAGGGTTATTTTTAAGTTTAAACTAGTGGTTATTAACCCTTATAAAGAATTAGAATGAAAAGTTAAATATCTTATTAATAAGTGTATTAAGTAATATATAAAAAAGTTTAAAGTTTAATATTTTTGCTAATATTTAAGCTATATAGTTAAAGATAATTAATGAAAGCTATAAGATAAACTTTAAAAAATAGCTCTTAAATTATTAGTCGTATATAAGTAAGAAAAGCCTTTAAACTAGTTTAAATTATATAAATAAAAAGGCTTATTATATTTAAAAAACAATTATAACTAGGGTTTTTCTAAGCTTAATAAAGATTTTAATTAAAATAATTAAATAATCTTTAATAAGCTAAACTATTTTAGTGATAAAAAAGGACTTTTTAACCTTTTATATTTTAATTATTATATAGTAGTTAATTTTTAACGTTAATATATTAAAATCCTTACTAACTTTATTAATTTTAAACTTTAAATAAGGGGAAGATTATAAATAATTATTGCTTAAAAAATTACTTGTTAAATTTTATTAAAATTTTAATTTTTATCTTTTATAACCTTTTATTATTTAAAAGTATTTATTAAAGATTTTATTATTAATTACAAAATAAATATAATATTTATCACTAATTAGGAAAATTTTTAAAGGTTTAAACTAGTTAATTTATAACTTAATATTATTGCGAATAAACTTAAAAATGAAATAATTGTTAATTAACTTATTAAAAGTATTAAAAGTAATTAATAAAAGTAATTTTATAAGGCTTTAAACTTATTAAAAGAAATTAAAGGCTCGAATTTAAACCTTAGTGTTTTAGCGTTACTTATAATCTTTACGCCACTTAAAAAAATGCTTATAATAGTGTTAATAATAAAGCTACTAATACTTATAACTTTTAACGAAGCATTTATAAAAAATTAGTTAAAATATATTAATTTATTAGTGCTAACTATAGTTTTAAAACTTATAAGCCTTAAATTATATGTTAAAGTTAACTTTATAAAAAATGTTAAGCTTATTTATGCTTAGGATATTAAGATTTAAAAGTAGGATAATAATATAAAGTATTTAATGGTTAAAAATAAAAAAAATTAAGCTTTAAGCGACGTTAAAATAAATTTATATAGCTTTATTCCTAGTAATAATATTAATATTTATAAGGAAAATAATATCTTATAATAATTAAATAATATTTTATAAAATAATGTTAAAAAAAGTTAAAAGGATAATTTAAATGTTAAATAGATTAGAAAAACTAAGGGAACTTAGCAAAACCTTATTAATGTTAATTTAATAGTTTTTAAAAAAGTTTTATGCTTATAAAAGTTATTACTAAGCGTTAAGTTTAATAAATTAATTAAGAAGGTAATCCTTAAAAGATTTTTTAAGGTTAACTTTAAATAAAAAGTAAAATATAATAATAAAGAAATGGTAATTATTATTTATAAAGGTTTTAACGATAAAATCCCTTATTTAATATTTAATAGTTCTTATAATAATAAAAATTTAAAAGAGCTTATATTAAAAAAGATAGCAGTTTAATGTGTAATTATTAAACTTATTAATGCTTTAAAGGAGCTATTAGTTAATATGTTTAAAGATATTAATGGGTTTTTTAATGTTAATTATAAAGGTATTTTTGCCTTTTATTTAATAATATATAATATTTAAACTATGTTAACTATAGCTATAAAGGTTTATTATAATAGGAATAGTTATTTAAAAGGCATTAAGTTGCTTTTTAAAGCTAAGGTATTAGCATTTCGTTATTATAAGGCTTATTATACCTTAAATTTTATAATTGTAAAATGGCTAGTATATTTAAATCTTTTCGAGTTAGTTTAACCTTATAACTTAGCTATAAATTTAATTATAAGTTTAACTATTATTATTATTAACTTGTAAAAAAACCTTAAAAGGTTAAAAGGTTTATTATAAAACGAATATAATTTTAAAACTTTTAAGTTATTAAAAGATAATAGCCTTATTATTTATAAAGCTTTAAGGGATATAATTAAAAATTATTTAATAGGTTATTAAGTTATTATTAAATAAATAGCTTAATGTATTATAAATATAACTATAAAAAAGTTAAATAAAAATGTTAATTATAAAATTAAAGGTTTTAAAATAACTTAATAATTAACTTAAGTAATATTTGTTAAAAAAAAGTAGGCCTTATTTATAATCTTTATAACTTTATTAGTTAAGGATATTAAATTAACCATTAATAATAATAAAAAGCCTAGGCGATTTAAGAAGTATTTTATAACGAGCTTTAAATTAAGCTTTATTATTAAAAAAACTTATTACTAATTATAAACGTATTAAGGCATTTAAAAAGGCTATTATAAGGCTTGTTATTAGCTAAATTAATTAAGATAAAATCTTTTTAATTAAGGGGAAAATGTTAGGGATAATTAGCCATTAAAAATGACTAGGATTTATACCTTATAAAATTTATAGCTAGGTTTGTTTATATTTAACATATTTTTTAATTAGCTTTATATTAATTATTTTTATTAATTAATATACTTTTTATTTAAGCTTTAAATAGTGTTATTTAAGCCATTAAGCTTAATGTGATAATTCTACGTTTACCCTTTTAATTTTCCTATAATTCGTAACATAAATCTTATATATAAATTTAAAGCTAGTTTTATTTAATATTAGTATATCTTTTTTAATATATATTTAATAATGTTTTAAAAATATTAAACTAGGAATTAAAAATTGTGTTATTAAGTAAATAAATATTTTTAAGATTATAATTATATTAATATTAAATATTAAAATAATAATAATAAAATAGTAGTTTATTTTAAATATTTTAATTAATAATGTTAATATTTGTATAAAACTTTTATATTTTATATTAAAATAAATATAATGGCGTTATTAAATATTTATTTTAATTAATTATTTATTATAATTATTTAATAAGCTTATAAAATATAAGAAAAAAAAAGCTTACTTATATACTTATATTTAATCTTAAAATTTATTTATAAGTATTAAACCTTTTAACAATATTTAATCCTAGGTATTAAAATAAAAGGAGGGAAGGAAAACAATTAGTATTTATACTTTTATTTAATTTATTAATTATAGAAAATTCCCTATATATTAAATCTTTTAATAATATTTAAGAATATTAGTTATTAAAATAAAAGAAAATAACTAATATTTATATTTTTATTTAAATTATTAATTATAAAACTTTTTACTTTTACTAGTACATTATATAAAACTAATTAATATAATTAAATATAATATTTAAGTTATATTTAATAAACTTAAAAGTAAGGATAAATACTATTTTAAAAGCCTTTAAATTAACGCTTATATTTATATGATTACTTATATTATTAATAATAAATATAAATAAGTTTAATAAAAATTTTCCTTAACTTTTTAAACTTAAGCTAATAAAAATATAAAAGTAAGTAAATATATAAAATAATAACCTTTATTTATACTTTTCATTGTAAAAATTAATTAAGTTATAATAATAAGTATGTTTTAATATATATTTAATATTACTATCTTTAAATTTATTATCATTAATAATATTATATAAGCTTATATACTTTTTTAACTAATTATAGGGTTTATTTATAAACTCTTAATATTTTAAATTAATATTATATTTAATATTTTGCCATTAATTATTCATATCTTTATTTATAACCTTATTTATATCTTTATATATATTTTTACAAAGGTTATTATAAAATAATAAAATATTATCTAGTTTAAAATATTTAATATTTCTTTTAAACTTAGCCATATTATAATTTATCCATGGCAACTTTATTTCCTTAATTAATATTTCCTCTTTCCTATCTTTTATATTATTATTTATATTAATAATAATATAAGTAAAGAATATATTATTATTAAAGTTAAAAATAAGCATATATATAATAGTAAAAAGAAATTAAGTAAAATAATTAAAAATAAGTTTATAAAAAACCTTATAAAATATATTAAATTTATAATTTTAATAATGTTATATTAATTTGAAAATATAAATCTTATTTTTTATTAATAATATTAAAATAAAGGTAAATAAGTTATAATAATTAATTTTTAGTATAGGTTTAAGAAATGAAATAAATATATTTATATTATAAAGTTTATAAATATTTTTTTATAAAAGGATATAGTTATAATATTTTATAAGGAGGTTTAATTTTAAATGTTTTATAAAGTAATATATTTGTTTATTAGCTTAATGTATAGTTACGTTAGGAATTACTTTAGTTAAATTATAATAATTGGTTTTTTTGGTAAAAATATATTTATATAATAATTAAAGATATATAAAGTTCTAATTTAAAAGTTTTATTTATAGCTTAGGTATTTTTTAAGGGAATATTTAGTTTTTAAAGTTTATAATAATAGGATATTTATATTTTATATTATTTATTATAGTAATTATTATTAAATAAAAATAAAAATAAAGGTATATATACTTATATTTACGGAAAAAGATTAATATATAAAAGTATAGTTTTTACAAAAGGATATTATTTATTTAAAAGATATTATTTAAAAATATTTTAAAAAATTTAGTGGATATAAAATCTTTATCCTTAAATAAATAAGGGTTATTATATTTTTTATTTCTTTTATTATTTAATTAATAATCCTTATTAAAAAGGTAAAATAGGTAGTTTTTATTATTATATTAATAATTTTTAACGATAACATAAAAAGTATAATATATTAATAAATATTAAATATTATTATTAGATTTTATAATTATAAAAATGGCTAGGGTAAGATTATTAAATAAAATTAGGTAGTGTATATTAAGTTATAAGGTATTAATTTATAAGAATTTTATAATAAGTAACTTTTTTTTATATATGTTTATTAAAATTTGGGGTAAAATTAAATAAGTGGCTTAACTTAAATAAATAGTTTTAATTAAATTTAAAAAGTTATTTAAAGGTTAAACTAAATTATTAAATAAAGATTTTATAAGTTAATTATTAAAGGCTATAATATATTAACTTTTTATGTATGTTAAATTAACAAATAACTAAACATAAAAAGGTTAACAAATAAAAGAAGAGAAATACCTTAAAAGGTATATATAATATGCTAAAAAAGAAGGGAATTAAGATAAAAAAAAATAGTATTTCCTTTTATAATAATATTAATAATAAGTGATAAGTAATAAGGTAGTAAGGAAATAGAAAAGTTAAAGGAAATAATGGAATTAAAATTTAAAGGAAAGTAATAAGATTATTAATAAAAGGAGGTAAGGGGTAGCTAATAGGAATTATTATAATTGCATTAATAAGTGGTTTAATAATTTAAAGGTTTAAGAAATAAAATTATACCTTAATTAAATTATTTTTAATAATTAATTTGCTTTTTTTTATTATTAAGTATAATATTTATGTTAATATTATTTAAGGCTAATTATATTATATATTTTAAAAGGTTAAATATTTAATTAAAATTAGTAATAATATTATCTTTATATTAATATTAGGTATATAATATAAAATAAAGCGATATTATTAAAAGTAATTTATTATAAAAATTAAGGCAATATATTTTTTATAGTTTATTAAAGTATTAAATGTTACTAATATATAAGTTATTTATAATATTTTATATTATATTAGCTTATATAATATTAATATTTCATTCCTTATAAGGTTATATTTATATATGTAATTAAGTTTAAAATGATTATGTGATTAATTTAATAAATTATGTTATAGCTAAAAAAGGTATTTATATATAAATTTTGTTTAAATATATTAATTTTATTTTTAGTTTTTAATATAATATCTTTTTTAAATATGAAATAATAAAAGATTAATTATATTTATTATATATAAAGTCTTAGCTTTTTAATAATTATTTTTTTATATTAATTAGTTAAGGTTTAATTATATTAAATGGTTAAGGCTTTTAATTTATCTTATATTAACTATATTAAAAAAAGTAAAAGTTATTAGCTTATAGTATATATATATAAGTATTAAAGTTTTAGTTTTATATTTATATGTTATACTTAATATATAAAACCTTTTTATTTTTATTATTTTATTATAAATTATTATATATTAAGTTTAATATATAATATATTTAAATATGTTAGTTATATAATTAGGTTAATTAATTATATAAGCTATATAAATATAAGATTTAATATATATATATATATATATATGTGTAAGTTAAGCTATTTTATTTTTTTAATTTATATTATTTAATTAGAAAAAAATGCCCTTATATTTTTAAAAATGCGAATAGTTTTATTTACTCATATATATTTTATTTAAGTAATTTAAAAGGTTTATAAATATTATATTTATAAGTTATTTATTATAATCTTTAATAGCCTTATTATATTTTTAACTTAATTAATTATATAAGCTTTTAAATAAGAATGATTTAAATTTATTCTTGTTATGTTAATGCCTTTTATAAATATAATTTTATTTATTATTATAAAGCTTAGAAATATGTAAATAATAAAAAAGGGGTTAAGAATTAAGTTTTTATATTTAAGGAAAATAAAATATATTAAAGATTAAATTTAATTATTAAAATGGTTTATAATAAATTTAAGTTACTTTTAAATAATATAAATATTTATATTAAATTAATCTATATATAGGTTTTTGTTAAATGTTAATTCCTTTTAAGTAGTTTTTATTTCTTCTTTAATTTCTTATATATAATTATAATATCACTTTATATTATTATAAGGTAATTTATTATATGTTAATCTTAAATTTTTGTCTTTATTTTTATAGTTTTTTAAGTAATTTTTTAAAGTAATATATTCGTTTTTATATGGCTATATTAGATCTTATATATTTAATAGGTTTTTTATTAATTATTTATTATAAATTTTCTTTATTTTTAGTAATAAAAAATTATTAAAATTATAATAAATTAGTGGCTTTTTTAATATATAAGCTAATTATTATAAACTTAAGTTTTATTTTAAGTTTTACTTATAGTTTTTTACATTTGGATTTAATAAATTAGGTATGTTTAACTATATTAAATAAATATAATTAGCTATAATATCCTTATTACGCGATTAAAATTAAATCCTATATTAATTTTATTTTATAATAAAGTTAATAATTTTTTATTATATTATATTCTTATAAAGGAAATATATAATTATTTAATTAAATATTTTATCCTTATTAAAATTGCTTAGGTTTATTAGTCTTTAAAAAAAGTCCTAATATTATTAGCTATAACCTAATTTTTTTTTTTTAAAAAAAAGTTAAAAAAATAAACTTATAATTTAATGTATATTAATAAATAGTAATAATTATAGTTATTATTGTTTTATTTTATTATTTATTTTATTTATTTTATACTTATATAAATCTAAGAAATAATACCTTTATATTTAAAAAGTTTTTATATTATTTAAATTTATAATGATAATTAATGGTTTTAAATATATAGTAAATTAATATTATACCTAGGTTATAAATAAGGTTTTAATTTTATAATTTATTTTAATATATTAAGGTTAGAAACCTAATTTAATAATAGTTTAAAGAAATTAATATAATATATTAATAAATAAATAATTAAACCTATTAATATTATATTATAAGATTTTATAAGAATATGTGTTAATAATTATATAAATCTTAAGTTTAGTAAAATGTAATTTATAATAGCTATTTATATATTATATAAAATTTGGCTTTAATATTTTATATTATACTTACTTTTTTATTTTAGCTTATAGCTTAAGATTAGCATATTATTATATAGCTTAAAGGTAGTATAAGCGATATATCTTATATATTATTATTTATAAAATAAAAATTTATAAAATTTTATAAATTTATTTTTATAATAGGTTTTATCTTATATGTTTAAGGTTATTTAATGTTTATATATATATATTAAGGAATTTGTTTAGCTTAATTATTATTTTATATTATTTATTTGTATTAATTATTTTCCTCTTTATACCATTCTTAAGTTAAATTTAAATAAAAAGGAAGCGTGTTAATTTAATATTTTATAAATATTAAAGTTAATTTAAAATCTTAATATTATAAAGCTTTAAAAAAAAGAATAAATATTATATAAGGTTTATAAGTTTATTAATATAAGGTATTAAATTAAATTAAGTTTTTCCCATGCCTTTAATTTATACTTTAATGTTTAGTATATTAATTTAATTTTAAATTATTCTTTTCTTAAATATTTAATTATTAGGTTATAGGATAATTTAATTTTAAATAGTTATTAAATTTTAAGCTAAATGACATTTATATTATATTTATTTTTAGAAAATCTTTATTTTGTTAAATCTTATTAGAAAAATCATTTATTAATTATAATATTATATTTAATTTAAAGCCTTTAAATAATAACATATTAAAAGGTTTAATTTTTTATATATTATTAACTAATTAATTCTTTATATGGTTTAAGGTTTATATATGTTAGTAATATAGTAACTATAGTAAATAATTAAAATGGTATAAATATTAGTTAAAAACCCAAACATATATAGTTTTAATTATATATAAAAGAATAAATAATCCCAATTTTTATAATTTTTTAATATTACCTCTTTTTAAATCTTATATTAAGTATACTTAATTAAAGCCATAGGCTTAAATAATAGTTACTTAATGGTATTATCATTTATTTTAATATTTTTAATATGCTTATATAGTAAATAATTTTATATTTAACATTATTAATATAGGTAGGAAAAGGGAAATCTTAGATTAAGTAAAAGAATTAAAAATAGTTAAATATATATAAGTAATTATAAATAAATTAGTTTAAAATTTAACAACCTTAACATTACACTTATATAATTTTATTAATAGTATTTTTAATTTATAAATAAAAATTAATATATTTATAAAGTAAGTAAAATATAAATATAAAATAATAGGTTAGCCTTATTAAGTAATTTTTTATAAGTTTTTTATTTATGAAATATTTTTGTTAATTATTTGTTAACTATAAGGTTTATTTTTTATTAATAATAATTTAAATAAGATTATAATTTTTAAGCATTTTCCTAATTTTAATTAAAGATTAATATTATTATAATTAAAAGAGAAGTAATTTATAATTCGAAAAAATACTATTAAATAGCTATTAAAAGGGGTATTAAAAAATGCGTTAAAAGAAACATTAAAAAAAATACTTAAAGATATGTTAAAAAAGGTGTTAAAATAAGTGGTTAAGGAAGAAATTCTATAATAAGTAAGGCGAAAGTATTTTATATAATAAAGAAATGAAATATTTAAAATAATTTACTTTTTATCCTTTTTAAAATTATTTTTAAAGAAGTGGTTTATTTTTATATTATATTATAGGTTGGATTTAAATTTATATAAATATGTATAATATAATTAATTTAATATAATATATTATTTTTATAATATATATAATATAAATTATTCTTTAGTTATATTATATATAATTTTATTAGTTTTAATTAAATAGGTTTATTAATTAATTTTATATATTAAATATTTAGCGGCTAAGACTTATATTAGTTAGTTTTTTATTTATTAATATTAATTTAAATATATTATAAAATATTATAGCTTATAAAATTAGCGAATAGCTGTTAAAATTAATATAATATAATTAAGTAAAGGTGTATATAATAATGATTAAATATATAATAATATTAAATTAAGTAAAAAAGTAAATATTAATTTATTTTAGTTTATATTAAGGGTAAGTAATTTAAATCCTTTTCCTTTTAAGAATAAAGTTATACTTATTATATCCTTTAATTTCTTACTTTTTCAATTAGGTTTATATATTATATTAATTATATTAATTCTTATTTTTAATATGATTTATTTAAGGTATTTAGAAAATATTATATATATATTACTTAAGTAATATAATTAAATAATAACTTTATTATATGAAAACTTTTATATTACATTTAATTATAGTTAATGTAATTATTATAATTATTATTATTTACCTTATTATTCTTTTATTATTAATATTATAAATTAATATAAAGAGAAAAAATAATAAGTAATATTTATTAATAAAATTATCTTATTTTTAAGTATGTTTTTTAATCCTAATTCTATTAGTATAAGGTAATATATAAGGTAAATAAATTAATTAATTATATTATTTATTAATTTACTTATTACCTATTATAATTTAATAATGTTTTAAAATTTATTTATATATATATCCTTTATTACTTTTATCGATAAAAGAAATGTTAATTTTAAATTAAAATTATATCTTTATAATTTTATTTTATCTTAACTAATAGGAAATATGTTAAATATAGTATATGTTAATATCTTATAAGATTTTAATAAAGGCTATAAAAATATTAAAATAAGATTAAAAAAGTTTAAATAAATTAATGTTTAAAAGAATTAATAAAACTAAATAAGTTTTAAGCTAAATTATAATATTATTTAGCTATATTTTAAATGGGTTTCTTATTAATATTATATAATTAATAAAGGTTTAAATAAAAAAATGCTTAAGTTAAGAATAAAGAAAAAACATAATAAGTTTAATTTAACTTTTATTTAATTTTACCTTACCTAAGATTTAATATTAATACTACTTTTACTTTAACTTATACTTAAGTTAAAATATTAAATAATAAGCCTTAACTTTTATTAACATATTTATTTTAAATTATTTATAATTAGCTTAATAATAGTTTTTATATAATTTATTAAAAAGTAAAATTTATAATATTTTATAATTATATTTTTAAATTTAAATTTAAAAATAAAGATTAACCTTTATAAATTAATTAGCTAAGGGATTATAAAATAATAATAATAAGGGATATACTTATAAAAGGTAACATATTTTAAAAGTTAAAGAAAAATAATTAATATTTTAATGTATATTATACCTTTATAATTATATATTATAAATAAGTTAATCCCCTTATTTTATAAGGTTAGTTAGTAAATTTATATAAAGCTTTATAAAATAGAAATCTTAATAATAACTTTTTATCTTATAAAACCTTTTAATCCTAAATAACCTTAACCATAAAAAAACAGTTAAAATAAGTAAGAAAATAATCTTATTTTAATTAATATAATATTAATTAGCTAATACCGTTACTATAATCTTTAAGCTTTAATATTTAAATTTTATTAAAAAGGCTTTACTATTTTATTATAAGTTAAAGAAAGCTTATATAATAGTGTTTTATTTTAATAAAATATAATAATAAATAAAGCCTTTTAATTTTTTTATTTATCTTTTCTATTCTTATTTATTATCTAAATTATTATTAATTTTAAGCTAAAGCTTATTATTATTAATTTAACTAGAAATGAAAACTTTAATATTAATTCTTTACTATTATTATTAAAATATTATTTTTTTAAAAACTAAATAAATAATTCCTTAAAATAAAATAGAATCAACTTTAATTAAAAATAATTAACCTTTTAATAAAAAGATTAGGCTAAATTTAATATAAACTTACCATAACTAAATAATATTTAATTATTAACTTTTTAATTAAAAAAACCTAATTTTTTTTATAATGGTAAGGACTTTATTAAATTGCCCATAACTATAAAATAAAGTTTAATCCTAATAAGCATTATATATGTCCTTTTAAATACATAATATAATATATTTATTATAAACATAAAAATGCTAGGTATATAAAATAACTTGGTTAATTTAAATAAAAGAAAAAGGGCTTATTTATTTGTTAAAATTACTTTTAAACTTATTAATAATAATTATCTTTTAATGGTTAATAATTTAATCCTTAAATTACTAATTATTTAATATATCTCACCTTATTATATAATTACTAAAAAGCGAAAGGTTAATAAAGTATTAATTAAGTTTAGCAATTTATTAAATAGAAATGATGTTAAGATTTATAAATATAATATTTATTATAAGCTATTATAATTTAATATAAAATATTAAAGGAAAATTAATATTTAAGTAAAAAAAAACGTTATAATTTTAAGTTATAATTATATTTTAATAAAGGTAATAAAGGAGTATAAGATTAATTACTACATTATAAATAAAAGTAAAATAAGGTAAAAAATATAAATTTTATTAGATTAGGATTTTTAACCTTATATTATTAAATTTTATAGTAATTATATAAATATATTCCCTTTTTTTTTTTCTTAATTTTATAATTATAAAAGTTATATTTATTAATGAATTATAAATTTAAATTAATTATAAGTATTAAATAAATAAGGTTTATTATATATGTAATAAAGTATAATTAGCTATATAACTTATTATAAATAAAATTAATTTTAAATTAATTAATAATATTTAAGTTTAAATATAAAAATAACTTTATAAGATATATCACTTTAGCCTTATCCTTATTTAAGGTATAAGATATATTATATAACTTAATGTTATATAATTATATTTTAATAATGGGGTTTTAATTATTAGCAATAATAAGATTAATAATAGTTTTATTAAAACCTAAAAAAGTTAAAAAAAAATTATTAAAAATTATAAAGAAATTATATCTTTATTTTAATTTTTAAAAAAGTAATTAAATTATTTTTATTAGCCTTTATTAATACTTATATAAATATCCTTTTTAAAAGTTTAGTTTATAAGAAAATAATTATTATTTAATAATAGCTATTTTATAATTATTATTACATATTATATTTAAGGATTAATAATTAATGTTAGCTATTATAATAATATAATATTAGCTTTTAAATAATTATTTATTAGGTAATAGTTATTTTCCTATAAATTAAACTTTTAAAAGTAACATTTATATTAGGTATTTTTAAGTTATAAAGTACTTATTTAAAATTATATATAAGGCTATATTATTTTTATTTTTTAATATATTCCTTTTTACTTATTTATAAATTTTATTTATTAAATCTTTATAATAATATAATATAATACATAATTTTTAATTCTTTTTTCCATTTTTTACAATAAAATAACCTTATACGAACTGCTTAAATAAGTAAGCCATATAATAATATAATTATAAATTAAAAAATCTTAATTTTTATTTAAATTTTATATATTTTTTTTATTTCATTTTTATTTTAATATTCTTTTCCTTATTATTTTATTATCTTATATATATACTATTATACCAATATAATTAATTTCTTATATCCAACTAACATTTAATTTATTTATTATTAAATAAATTAAAATAAAATTATTAAAATAAAATAAAATAAAAATAAGTTATAACTTAAAGAATTTATTTAAAAATAAACATTCTTTTAATTATTATAAAAATTTTAACATTTTTATTTATTAAGCTTATTAACATAAAAAAATAAAAGGAAAGATATTTTTAATTAAGTTTATATATAATTTAATCTTAATAAATTATATATAAATCTTAGCTTTAACTTTAATATATAAATCTAATTTAATTAATTACTTATTAATTATTATAAACTTTTCTTTTAAATTAATAATAACTAACCTTTTACTTAGCTTAGCTTAAATTAAGCTTTCGTTTAACTTAACCTTAACCTTAATTAATTACTTATAAATTTATATCCTAAATTATATTTATATTTAAATTAATATTAAGCATTTATATACTTAAATTCTAAATTATACTTTTAACTTAACCTTAATTAAACACTTATTTTATACCTTAATATTAAACCTATAATTTAATCTAACCATAACTAATTAATCCTATATTAAACTTTTAAATATTATTTAATATTAAATTTTAATAAGCTATTTATATATTTTAATATTAAATGCTTTATTTAATTTAACCTTAATATATTTTTATTATTAATTAGTAAAAATCTATAGCTTATTTAATCTAAGTTTAATTAAAATTAATTCCTAATAATCCTAACCATTTTAATAATTAAATTATATAAATAATTTAATCCTTTTTTAAAGTTTTATATTAAATTATTTATTTAATTTATCTTTAATAAGTTGCTTATATATATTAAAAAAAAGCCTATAGTTAAACAAAAAAAAATATTTAATATATACTTTAGTTATAAAATGATAAGAGTTAAATATAAACTTAAAATGTTATATAATAAATGTTATTAAATAAGATAAGTTTATATTTAAAATAAAATACTTAGGCCTAAAGTAATTAGATTATAGTTTATTAAATCTTATTATAATTAAGATTTAAAAGGTTTTTAATATATTAAAAAAAGTAAGTTTATATTATTAGTTTAATTTAAAATTATAATATAAATTAAATTTAATAATATCTTATATTTTTAAATTTAAAAAGTAAAAGGTAATTATATATTAGCTTTATATAATATAAGGCTTTAATTATTATTTACTTTTTTAGCTAATTTTTATAATTAAAAAGCAATATATTTTAATGAAATTTATATTATTAAAATTAAATTGCCTTAATTAATTATTTTATAAAATATAAATTTTAATCATATATATTTATTATTATTAGTTAATATTAAATTTATAATATACTATTAATTATATGTAAATTTATAATATGTTAGGCGATGTAACCTTTACTTATTAAATATATATATAATTTATATAGTAATAACTTTTAATTAAAAGGAATAATTTAAATAAAATTTATATTGTTTAAAAGTGTTTAATTATACGATCTTAATGATATAAATTTTATTTAAATGTATTTAATATTTAATGTGTTATATATGGATTTATTTTTAAGTTTTTTAAGTAAATATTATATGCTTTTAAAAAGCCTTATTTTAAGTAATAAATACCTTATTTTAAATTTAATGTTTACCTTATTTTTAATTATATAACATATAATTATATATTTTTTATATTATATATAAAATAATATAATGTTATGTTAAATTTAAAGTTAAAATTTAAGTTAATTATGTTATTTTTTAAAGATATTAATAATAATATTTTAATTATGGCTTATTTATTTAATATTAATATTTATTATTTTAAATATTTTAAGGTTTATAACTTGTTTTTATATTTCCTTGTTTTAAATAATAAAGGTGTAAATTATAATTTAATTTATTATGTTTATTATATTATAGTTAGTAATGCTTTATTTAATAAAAAGTAAATTATAAGTAGTATAATTTAAAATGAAAAAATGGATGTTTTAAGTTATTTAAATGTTAAACTTAAGATTTATTTTACTTTATCTTTAAATTTGTTAATTATAATATTTATTTTATAATTATTTAATAGTATTTTTTATAAGAGAATTTATTATTTTTATGTTAATATAAATTCTTTAAATAAGTTTAATATTTATTAAATTAAATTAATATAGTTATAATTAATTATTATATAAAGCTTTATTTTATTATTTTTATTTTTAACTATTAAATATTTTTATATGGTAAATTGCTTTTCCTTTAATGCTTTTTTCGCATTTATTTTATTTTATATTTAAAATTTTATACCTTGTTTAAAATAAGTTTAAAAGTTACTTATAATTGTAATAAAAGTTATTAAATTTTATAGTTTTTTTATGGCTTTAATTAAATATATATTATCCTTAAAGTTATTAATTTTTAGTTTATTAGTAATAAAATAAGCTAATACTTTTTTAATTTATTAATAATATTTGAAATTAATAAGTTAAGTAATATAATATTTTTTTACCTTAATATTTATAAAATGTTTAATTATAAAGAATTTATTTTAATTTTAAAGCTAAAAGGAAAAAAGTATAAAATAGTAACTTATATACTTTATATATAGTTTTAGTATTTTTTTAAGTAAAAAAGTTTATATTATAATTATAAATGTTAAAAATTTTATAATATTATTTGTAAATTTTTTTTTATATACTTTGCTTAGTTTTTCTTTTATAGCTTAATATTATAAATTTTTAAAATATAAATTAGTTTTATTAAAGTTATCATTCGTTAATTAAAAGGTTTTAAAAACATATTAATTATTATTATAATAATTATTTATTTTTTATTTTAACTTCTTATCCCTTTTTTAATTAAGGCTTAAAATAATAAGTTAATAATTAACTTTAAAAATAAAAAACAATTACAATTTAATTATAATATAAAAAATTATTTTTAATATTTTAATATTACTTAAAAGGAAATAATATATTTAATCTATAATATAAATAAGTTAAAAAGTAAAGATATTATTAATAATAAAAGATTTTATAAAGGCTAAAAGATTTATTATTAAAATAGTTTTAATAATAATTTAATATTTAACCTTTTATTATTATTTACTAATAATATTAATAGTGGTAATTATAATATTAAAAATATAATAATAAAAATAGGAAAGAAAAATATATATAATATTATAATAAAATAAGTTATTTTTTTTAAATATAAAGATTAAATGTTAAGTTTTAAGTTAAAGTTTTAATATTAATTAAGGAATTTATTAGGTATAATAATATATATAAGATAAATTTACATTATTTAATATATATTAAGTTATAATATAAAAAGTTAGCTTAAATATTTTTAATTTTAATAAATTAATACTATTTTAATTAATTATTATTTATTACTTAATAGCTTAGGAATATTTTAATATTTTTATATATTAAAAGTCGTTCTTAACTTTTTTTATATTTTTTATAGCTTAAACTTTTTTAATAATAGTTATTTTATTATTAAATAAGTTATTTAAATTAGTTAAATAAAATATATTTTTATTTTAAAGTTTAAGATTTAATTTATAAATAAGTTAAAATTATTATAATTATTTCTTATTTATTCTTTTTATTATTTAGTTTTATTTTATTTAATATATAATTAATAGTTAATTAATTATTTTATTAATTTAAAGCTAAGGATTTTTAAAAGGTTTTTTATAAAATTATTTAAGTTAAAAAGCTTTAAATAATTTATTATAAGGTTATTTAGTAAAAGATTTTATATTATTAGCCTTTAAATTTTTATAAAGCCGGCCTTTATTTTTTTTTAATAGTTAATTTAATTATAAAGTTAATAATAAAGCTAACTTATTAGTTTCTTATATATTATTGTTTTTAAAATTTAAATTTATAATATTTTATTAAAATAAATTATATTATAATAAAAAATAATATATTTTAAAATATAATTTATATTATTAATATATTTTTATACTTTTTTAACTTAATATTATTAAAATAATTTAAAAATTATTAATAAATTTATTTTTTAAATTAGTAAAAAGATATAAGCTTAATAATTTAACTAAATAATTAAAAAATAAAAATATATAATAACTTTTACTAGTTTAATTAATTATATAATCGTAAATTATTAAATAAAATAAATATTTTTTATAAAAAAAAAGTTATAATAAAAAAATAATATAAATTATTTATTTTTAATAATTATATTATATATATATTATTTAAATTTATATTATTAACTTATATAAATAAAGTAATTTATATTATTATTATTAATAAGTAATTATAATTTATTAATTATAATTGTTAAAATATAATATAAGTGGGTTCGAACATTATAAATTTTAAAAAATCATGTTTATTAGCATGTTGGCAAATTATTTTCAAATGGTCCGAGGTGTAAGATAGCCCATTAAGTGGTCTTTATGACGTTTATTTAGCTTTACCTTTTGTCTTACATTCTGCGAGTTCTGGAAGTTTGGTTGCCTGCACGATTAATCCCATCATGGCACGTTGGCTCGTCCAATCACGGAGCGTCACAAATCGAGCAGGGCGCCTAAGCGCTCAGTCAGCGTAACCTTAGCTCATTGGTCTGGAAGCCTGCAATATCTTTCCAATCAAGTAATTCTACCCTCCCCCATACCGCGCGCCTGTCTGACTATTGGTCCCCGTTGCGGAGATTTCTAAAATTATACCACCGCCGACCGTTTGGCTTGGGATCCTGATTGGGTGTTCGAATCGGTAGTTCGGCCGATGCTACCTCTAGACTGACGTCGCCCAGCGAGACGACCAGTCTTCTTCTGGCACCGCTATCACACATTCATACCCAAACGGGTTTCCAAGAGGTGTGCGTCTGGCCAAATCTGCAGTAGAGACCCAAGGCTATGCAGCCTATGTACTCCCCATCCACCCATCGACATGGAAAACCACTGGCTTGGAAGCGCTCGCCTTCCTCTCTATGCGACTCTATCCACGCGATAGCCGCTTGCCATCTCCAAGCTCATAGTCATAAAACTACTCGTTCCCAGGCGCCTGGTAGGTCTCGTCTCCTTTGCTCTCTTCCCTCAAGCTTCCTTGAGGTTGCCTCATTCTATACATCGCTTTCGTTGAACGAAGCGTTCCTGTCGTTAAAGCATTTTCTTCCTAATTTCTCGCTTTCAACGACGCCGGACGTCCCCTTTCTTACAGCGTCTTACGGTTGTATCCGTCCAATATAGTTTTCATATCTATATTTCCTTCAAAATCTGACTGCATTATTTTTACACCAACATGCCTGAGCTAGTACTTTTACCGTCTAGCACTTACACACCTCCCTCCCCTTCGCAGGCACGAAGGCCGGGGAGGTCACTTAATACAATAATGGAGGAGGAGCTGGAAGAGTCGCGGAGGTCGATGGGATCAAAGAGTCGCAAAATTCAAGCCAACTCGTCCAATGAGATGGTAGTGCAGTGGCTGTCACCACGAAGTGACCATTTCCCGACTCCTCGAGGCTTTCACTTCTTGTCAGCCCCGATATTGCCCGAATCTCCGTCGACTGCGTCGGCTGATGAAAGCAACTCACCGTCGATAACTTCCTCGGACCCCTGGAACCGAGCTAGCATAAGTACTGATGTTACAGAGTTCGACGATATATACGAAGTCTCTGACGAAGAAAACACACGACGTGCTTCGAGGAAGTCCTCGCTAAAGCGCCGGAACAGCTCGCGAAACTCGACAATGCAGAGGCGTTCCGTAGCCCAGTCCTCATCCTCACATCGGGCTCTTCCGCCCTTAGTTATCCCCGGACAGCAAGAGCAAAATGCCGAGAGCTGGTCGGGGAGGCGGGATTTTAAGAGGCTTGTGTCACCAGTCCCTCCTACACCACCACCCAAGGTCGAGATGTCGCCAGCCGTGATGTCCTTTTTACAAGCCCAACAATCTCAAGATGTACCAACCATCTCTGCGCCGCCGTCTCTTGATGGAAGTTTGAGCTCCGATCAGATGGCTGCTCTGTCCGCTCCACCGACACCGATTATTGGGGAAGAAGAGAGCACTACTAACACTGATTGGTCTGGTGTTCAACTACAGCCGGCTGCCTTAGCTACTCTGCAAGCTTTATCTGGAAGCGAGGACTCCGAGGACGAGTATCGCCAAGAGCAGGTCATCGAAGTCACGGAGAGAAGGCCCGAGATGTCACAGCAAACACCACGCTTACTCACTTCCATGGCCCGACCAGCTCGGAGAGTCTCAACTCAACAATCTCTTAATGGATTAACAAGGCTTGATATTCCCTCGCCTGGTGGATTCTTCTCTGGTCTTTCTCCGCGTACAAGACACACTTGGCATCTCCCTACAATGACACCCGACGACAATGCGCCTCCCACTTCGACCACCGCAGAGCAGTTTTATCGATGCCCCTGGAATGAATCTGCCCCCCAGGTACTGGCTCTTCCAGCCGTCCCAGTCTTACCCCCGCCGCCGCCACGACCTGAGCGGTTTGCATATACACCTATTTCATCTGCACCGGTTGAACAGATCGTAGAAGTAAATGGCACAATGTCGGATGGCATTCCTACTGCGAGACCAGCTGTTCTGGAACAGGTTATTGAAGCCAGGGGTGATCTTACCGAAGAAGTTGTCACAGCGCGACGCGTTGAGCAAAGGAACCTCATTACCTCCCCTACAGCCTTCGCTCTCAATGAGCCTTCGAGCCCTAACGAGGATATCACCGCCACGGAAATTGTTACAACATACGATCCCGAGTATGCCAGGAAGCAGCAAGAAGCAGCTCTATCCAATTTGGACCGAACTGAATTATGGCTCATGGCACAGAGAGCTTACCTCAAGGGTATCCTTCCGGAGGAGGAAATCGAGCCAGAGGCCAAGCCCAAGCCTGAGACGGAAGCTCACGTCGAAGAGAAGCCGAAGGCAAAGGAGCCTGAGCCTGAGGTGGCATCACCGGCTCAAAAGAAGAAGACTGTCCGCTTTTCCGAGATTGTCGTCAAGACTGACATCCCAAAGACCCTCCCGCCAAAGATCTCGCGACAAGAATCGGCCTATTACCGCGCTTTCCAGGACTACATCATCCGCTCCCGTAGCCAGGATCCCTTCGTCCACCGCCTTCCGCGCTTTGAGGCTCTCCAGGCCCAACGCATTTCTCTGCGCGAGACTCACCGCAACCAGCTTCTCGGCAAGTACCAATTATCTGTGGTACCGCAATCCGCCAAGAAGCGCATGAGTGCCAACGTAGCCCGAGGTGACGATATCCTCGTCGATGACCCCGAGAAGCTGAAGCGGGAAAAGGAGCACGAGGCTCTGACTCAGATGTCCATGGCCAACTGGCATGTCGGCGCAACCAAGGCTCTGAACGGCGGACGTCTATTCTCCGCCCCTATTGCCAAGCGCCTCGCCCGCCTGTCCCGGATCGGCGGCGCCAAGGACCGGGCCCGCATCCTAGATCTCGGCGGCCAGGCTACGTGCGACTGGGCTTGGCACTGCGCCATCACGTACCCTAACACCAAGGTGTACACAGTGACCACCAAGGCCATCCGCCAGCTGTCCAACTCCAACATCCGCGGGCCCCCGAACCACAGACAGGTCGCCGTGGAGCGGCTCACGCGCCTCCCGTTCCCGGACGCACACTTCGATCTCGTGTCGGCCCGCGAGCTACACTCGATCCTCAAGTTCATCGGCGAGAACGGCGAGGACGAATGGGATACCTGTTTGAAGGAGTGCATGCGCGTCCTCAAACCCGGCGGGTACCTCGAGTTCTCCGTGCTCGACTCGGACATCACGAACGCGGGTCCCCTGGGTCTGGCGAAGAGCGTTGAGTTCGGGTTCGCTCTCAAGACGCTGGGATACGATCCCAGCCCGACTAGAATGTTTCTGGGTCGTTTAAAGAGGGCGGGATACGATGAGGTCAGACGCGCGTGGGTGTGTTTGCCCATGGGCCCGGATCCCGCTGTTAGACGGAACAGGAGGGTGGCGAGGGACAGCACTACGGGTGTCGAGCGTCCCCTCGATCTCGAGGCTATGGTTTGCGGCAGCACCGAAGCCGCGGCGAGCGTGGCGGGTCTGGCTGGCGGCTGGGCTTGGAGAGGTGGCTCCTGCGCTGCGAGACGGAGAAGGTGGCGAGCGAGGGCAGACTCGGGTTCTTCGAGATGGAGGCCGAGGGCAGGGAGATGCGCGAGAAGGCTGGGAAGTGCCTTGATGGAGTACATGAGGTTATAGAGGAGGGGAAGAGGGTTGGCGCGGGGTTTAGAATGTTGAATGGGTATGCTAGGAAGCCTGTTGAGAACTAGATTTTTGTGAAATGCGGCGAAATAATTAGGAGGTCACTTAATATGGGGGTTGCTTGGGATGGGTGAGGTATTGGCCAATCTTTGGCACATCTCTTATGTGTAATGCGGCGGTATGTGTGTACGCTTGTATATGTGATAGGTATGAGGTGCATGTATGGTCGGTGATGATACCCCGTTTGGAGGTTGGAAGTTGGAAGGATGAAAAACATAATATTACAAGAATGGGAGACTTTCTGCCAGATATAAACACTTCCACCTAGTCTACTATGTTTGTCTGGTTAATAATGGTCTGAAATATGGAAACTTAAACAATATACTTGCCCGTAAATTGAGTAAATTAGAGACTTGGTTGTCTATGTGATTGTATATGTATTCCTGAGCGTAGCATAGGATGTATACCTTATAGCCTTAAACAGACCAAGATAAACGTCTGATGGGAAATGTATATGCGAACGGGAAAGGCTATAGTATACCAAGCGTCCTCATTAGGCTTCTAAAGCTAATATCCTATACACTATTAATTACCTGCGTACGGTAGAGCTTTCGCTTGGGCGAGCAAATGTCGAACGGGGAGTATCGATTTCTTATGGCTTCAAGTTTAGAATAATCCGCCAGATACTTATATCTCATAATATTACATACATGTTTTGAAACTATTTTGCTTTCTTTTTCATGTGGAGCGAAGACCCATCTTGTCTTGGTTTGGTCTCAATTTAGATTTATTAATCAAGTAAATAATATGACATAAAGAGAATGCAATATAGTGTACATCTAATATCGAAATATAGCGTCTATTAAGCTAGTAATTCGGTAGCTTCTAGCTATTATTAAAGTTAACACGATTAGATTTTCTCGTCGACTAATCTATGAAGTTAATAGACACGTAAAAGGGAGAACTACAACAGCCTTTCTTTTATAAGTGTAAAGTGATCTTCAGGGGAGTGCTAAGGCCATCTTAGAAGTATTATACTAATCACAGGGGGAGTTCCATTTCCGTCTGCTACCTACGGTAGTCAAGGGGATATTGTACAGTAAGTTACTCGTATTATGCCTTTGTGTACAAAGAATTCACAAGCACTTCATATACACCTAGATACGTTCCAGACCCTCTTCTCATGGAGTAAACGGCTCCACGTATACCACGATCTCTAGCAAACATGCTTAGGGCTCACCGCCCGAGAATATCATCTACATCCCCCTGCTAGGTCTGCGTCGGGACGCCCGTTAATTGGCTTCTGGATGAGATTAAAAAGTCTAGGGGTCACATGGATAGGTATGTATACACTACTATCTCATGAGGCTAACCTTGGGACATGGTACAACGACTCGTTCCAAAATTTATAGTCCCAGCTAAGTACCTGCTGACTACTCCTATAGATCGGATCTCCAACCTGAAACACTAATGTAATGGAGCCAATGCGCTGTGCTGTGCTGTACGTGTAAGGTTCTCGCTCCTACAAGGCGAAGGCTGCATAACTCCATCCTACGTTGCAATGGAGCCGAAGTCCGGGGGCGGAAACATGATTCCTACGACGGGGTCCCAAGCCGCGTGGGTGGGACCGCGATCCATCCATGGCGCCTGTGGGAGAGATAAAAAAGTGATCAGATAAATCTAGTGTATACATACAGACCGTATGATGCTACATACGGACTTAGCAAATGGTGAGCCCAAAGGATCGGGAGGATCCTTAAATAACCGCTTCGGTAATGGCGTATTAGTGTGGCCTTGGCTACCTACATAGCAAACTCCATGAGTAGGCAGGATACGTAAGCTACGTCCCCGTACCATGGGTACTCGGATATCCGCCAAGCAGCCTAGGTCTACGTAGGAGGTAGTTAACACGTAAGTGTCTCCCGCCTTCCCGCCGGCGCGTCCGGTCCCCCTTGCAGCCAGCCCATCTGGTATGTCGGCAGTTACGTTCGATATATGTTGCTTACGGGCTCAGCCCGGCATAACATATAGCCTTTCGGAGATCATTCCGGGTTAGAATTAGAACCAGTGTGTACATATCGAGTGATGCCATGTTTATACCGTATGCTTCTGTCTTTATTGTAAGGATGTATTATGAAGAAGCCTTGTAAGTGCCGTCCTTTTTAATCTGCTATAAGATTACCAAAGCTGCAAAGGGATGTTATAGACCCACACCCCTTTGTTAAAAGGCCTTCCTCACATGTTAAGTGACAAGCCAGTACATATATCCTAGTACACATACCTGGTAGACATGCTAGGATAATGATAGGATTATTATGATTATAATACTGTATATTAGGTAGATTAGGTCCAGTATCTGTTTTTATTCTAAGCCTTAATATTTGACAGGGTTAGAATTATGTACCTATGTAGGTAGTTGTGATATGTTTATTAGGTACCTGATTATAGTCAGATATCAAATACAAATTTCGATGTTTTATACCTCCACGTAGGTAGGTAGGAGATGGATGCGGGATGAGCGTCTTCAGCTCGGGAGCTGGTAGCGAAAGGGCCCTGCATACCACCACCACCTTTCAATCCTTCACAGAGGAACCCCAGTTTTGGGTACACCTACACCGGCACCTCTTCGCCGATCATTGCCTTAACGGTTCCGATAGTGACCTGCAAAGCTAGTTCCTCCGAGCTCGCCATCCGCTAACTCCCCTTGACCTTCCACTCACTTTTGATGGCACGTTCCTCATCCACATAATTGGCCACTTGCATCTGTAGGGCGTAAACCCGATATCGTTCAAGTTCTTGATATTCGTTCCCAAGCTTGTATACACGAATAAAACGGCCTCGCATGTAAGTACCGCCATGATACCCATATATTTCCCAAACTCCTCCCCTCATTTCCCCACTCCCTCGTGTCTGTATGTACATTGCATAAAATCCATCCATGTTCCTAATCCTTGTCCGAATCCAGCTCCATCTTCTCTCCTCGTATTGGCTCCATCGCCTTAGCTGGGGAGACATCGATCGCCCCCTTGGACTCAGCTCTGCTGCCCTTCTCATCGGAATCCTCCATCGCAACTATGATGCTCCGCTCGTCCCCCTTTTGGGGCGTCGATACCCGATCCTTTAAGGCTTTCGGAGTTGTAGGGACGATAACGTTCAGAACGCAATCGTCCAAGTGCTCGTAGAACTCTTGTGCCGTAGAGAACCGTGTCTGACAGATGGAACACTTGGCATCGCCACCGTTCCGGGAACTGTTCCCGGTGATGATCATCTTCCGACTATTAGGAGGAGTCTGTTCAACATTATGCACTGCCGTCAAGTGCCGCTTAAAGACATCAGCCCTATTGAATGCCTTCTCGTATGCCGTGCCCGGTCCTGGACAGAAGGGACAGACCATTGTCCCTTTGTAGTGCGTCAGTGCATGCCTGTTTTTGTCGTATTTTCGTGCGAAACCCTTCGTGTGATATTCGCAACTCTCTATCGGACATTTCTCAGGCCGTTCCTCCTGATGGGTCAGCATATGCGCCGCTAGGTCTTTGAAGACCCGACCGCAGTCCGGATGAGGACAGCGATTCCTGTTGTCCTCGGCCTTCGGTATGACAGGACTGCTATGCGCGGTGCTGTCTAGAGATGGAGCTAACGAGGGTGCCAGTAAGGGCCCTTGAGGCGGCGCTGGCGCAAGCCGAGGCGCTTCTAGAAACGATGATTGTCGTGGTAATGCATATTCCTCAATCATCCTAACATCGTTATCTTCTTCTCCACTGGACGAGTCGTTCTCGTTGACATCGATAGACTGCCGTACTTCTCGCATCCAGTCTTTCAGTACTGTCATCGGAGGCCAATCGCCACTGGCCTTACCGCTCCTATGTGGGTGGAAATGGGCCCTACGTAGATGAGCAGCCGCATTATAATAAGCACCATATCGTTTCTGCGTAACGCAAGCCTTGCATTTTGAAAGCGGTATCACGGGCTGGGGAGAATTCGGACTTGCGTTTTGTGGTTCGGTGCAAACCCATCTCTTTACCAAAGAGGCGTGCTTGGCGTCATTATGCCTTCGAAGCTCGTGCTCGCCGCGGAAACCTTCGGGATATTCGTTACACTTAGTACAAAGTACACGTCGAAGCGGCGGCCGTTGGTAAGAAGTTCGAAGCTTTGAAGGGGAATTAAGTCCCCTTGCAATCGCACGCGTAAAAACGGGATTTTCTCCTACAGTATGCCTTCTCCCGGGTTCGGGGTTCTCTATAGCATATGTTGCAGGCAGCATTTCCTGGTCGCTTCGATTCGCCCATGGGTCGATTGGACGCCACTGAAGAACAGGTTTTCGAACCTCCCCGGCTTGACCCACAACTGAATGCTGCTGATATGAAACATGCCGATAAATCGGTGTCCGTTGCCTGAAAAAGCCATTAAATCCGGCATTGCCATCCAAATAACCGCTTCCAAGACCAAGCAGGAAATCTCTAGACGAGCGGATACCCAGTTCAATCCACTCGTCCTTTCGAATAGCTGAAACAGTTGTAGCAAATAGCGCGCGATCGTTTCCATCCAAGTCCAAAGCTGGGTCGTCGAGTATCATCGGTGTGGACCAAGCAAATACACTTACCAACGCCTTGTAAACGCTGTGCATAGCAGTGGCACCGGCGGACATGGGAAACCCGGCTTGCGCTTGGTCAGCAAGTGGCCGTGATGGCGTAGAGATTAGGTCTGCCAAGATCGTCCTCACAATGCTGAAAATGCAAAGCGAAACAAAAACAGCCAACCAGCTCTTTGGATCCGAGATAACTCTTCGCATAGTCGTACTTTCGAAGGATTGTAAAAATTGGACCATGCAGTTATAGATTAATCGGTTCCGTCCCTCGTAGTCTATATCGTCCGGCGAACTTTGGGAATTGGCTACATAGGGTAAATTGACTTCGGTTCGTATCGACGGTTCGGACTGCTGTAAATCGTAGAATAGAATCTCCCTAAGGAGTAATTTCGCACGATATAGGACGGGATACGTCACTGCCTCTAATTCTCGACTCTCAGACATGAAACCTGTTAGTCTAAATAGTTCCCAAAATTGGAAAGGTGCCCCAACAGCGTTCCAACTCGCTGCCAATACTTTCAGAACAGGCGGTGGTTTATCCATAGGTTCCTTCGAATAGGTGGCCAATGTGGGGTTAGGCATTGGCAAGGATGCTAGATCCTCAGTCCACCAGAATCCATCATCGAAGTCTATGTGTGACTTCACCATATCTGACATGCTCTGGCTTACGAGGTAGGTTCGTTCCAGATACTCGTTCATGTTCCGCCGTCTTGCTAGTGGCGATGTCACGGGCGTGTGGACCTGTCTCGGCGAGAGGGCTTCTATTCAATAATAAGCATTTGCGACTTGACAGCAATGAACCGATATAGGGGATTACCTGGCAGCATATAATCAGCCAGGGCGACTAGAGGGCCGCGATGGCATCCGAGTACACTCCAAAACTCGTCATTAACGGAATTGGGGGGTTCGGCGCAAAACGCACAATGGTCTTTCGCATCGCACTAACGCAAATAAGCAGCTGTCCCGTGTATGAGAATTGAGTTACTCTACCGGCTTTGCATAAACCTTGCAGCGGAGACATGGCCCAGCGTCACGCGGTAGCCTGAGTTCTCCTATCGATTCAAGCCTTCCGTGTCCAACCCTACTTCGCTTCAACGGCGGAAGTAAGGAATCAGGCTCAGAGTCTACGGACCCCCTAGGTTGAGGAGGCAACTCATTTGCAAAAGGGTACCCTATCGTTGACTCACGTCGGTCTCTCGGTGGATTCGCGGTGGCTAATGGAGGCAGAGAGGGAGGTACAGAAAGTCGTGGTAACGTAGTTGGTGGACTTCGATTTATGTGGTCGGTATTAAATAGTCGTGACGACGTCTGTTCCGAAAACGTAATGGGTGGAATAGTACCAACTGAAAGGCCTGAATCCCTCTTTGGGAGACTGGCATGTTGCTTTATGTGTTCGTCCCGGTCTTCGGGATTAGAAAAACCATATATATAATACAAGCATCGGTCATCCCAACACTTGAAGGAAGCCTGGCGTCTTGAAATAAGAGGTATCGTCTCCCTCATCCTCCATCCCCGAAATATGGGGTCATAAAATGAGATATTTTTATCCAACCACGCATCGTAGCCAGGCAATGCGTCTTCCTGACCGTACAGCTTTAAGGTATGTAAGAACTGAACATCGTGAAGATCCAAACCTATTTGCGACACCAGATATATTAGGTAAGAGATGGTACAAGATGGCTAAACTACATACCTTGGTCTATTAAGAAGCTCTCGATGCACTCGCACTTGTACTGCAAGGCGCGAGCCTCCTCGACGTCAGATAATATGGGAATAGTGCCGGACAGGTCTTGAATTACATATCAGAATTTGAGATGACACTAACGTCGCACCATGCGATTAAAATGGAGGTAACTCACTTTGATTTTTCACATAGACCTCCAGTGCTCTGAGCTTCCGACGGAGCATGTCCAGCTCGAGCTTACTGTTTGGAAGATACTTGGCCGGAAGCAAGGCAGCTAGTTTCGCCTGGATTTCAGCTTGTTGTTCAAACAGCTGTCTAATCGTGGGGTCTAAAGACGGGTCAAAGCCGGGTGCGACTTGAGATTCCCGGGGAGCCTCGAGCAGGGAGCCGCGACGGTCGAGTCGAGGCTCTAACGAGTCGGCAGCCATTCTCCTCCTCCTACGCTTTGCGCGACCAAAGTAAAGGTCGGACCCGGGGCTATTAATATTTCTTTGTTCGTCTTCCCGGATTTTAATAGGCCTGGGCCTCTAAGCCGCCGCTCGTATATAAAATACACGGAACCGGCGACTGTGCCGCAACAAGCGGGCGGCTGGAACTAGGCTGGGCCGCTTTCCGCCTCGTCCTGCTCTCTATCGCTTTCTCTCGCTCGCGCGCAGACTCACTTCCCGCTTGCGCGCGCGACTTGGCGGGACACATCAACTGCGGTTTACAAGAGACGAAGATTCAATCATAAACAAGATGTTCATGACGGAAACGTCGGCCAAGGGTGGAAGGGATTAAAGAAGAAAAAAAAAGTCAATGACTGCGCCTCGTGACGAAATGAGCCAATAGCAATAGCAAATTTTAAAGATTGGCTGCAGGACGCCTATCAGGGTCAATGTCGCGAGGGGTGGACGTGAACTTAGAAAATAAGGCCGTTTATTTTTGCCTTGTGGGGGAAAGGAAAAGGGTAAGGGAGGGAAACAATTTTTTTGCCCTTCCTTTTTTTTTATTTTCCCGCGTAAGATGTCTCGGTATCAAGAAAAAAAATAAGATAGCACCTTTGGTTTGAGGGCAAATTGGCTAATAACTTTTGGGGTCGTCGCGATCGAAGAAAGCAGCCTGGAGAACTGATAGACAGGCGAGATACCTAGTAAAAAAAGGCTGGCTAGACAAGAAGGTGGGGCGACCACTACGACGGCAGATTACACACACATGGAGCCAGCTGCACCTGCACAATTATTTCCAGGGGATACAAGAGAGAGAGAGAGAAAAAAAATTTATTATGTATACACTACAATTGGAAGGGGAAAAGGGCAAGCGCAGGACCCAAAAAGAACTCGCACTTGTAAGCTCCAGAGTAACGGAAGTTGGGAAGGGGGCGTGCAAGGTGGAAAAGCAAGGTGCAACGCCCTGCAGGGATTCTAGCTCCCGGGCTGCCGGGGTATTCGGGAGGTCGGTGCGGAGCGTTGACATTTGACTTCGACAGGTACATAGGTGTGTACATACATATAGTACGAATGTAGTACCTAGCATCAAGGTACCTGTCGTATCATTACTTACATACCTACATACACTCATCCATACACACATACACTAATACATACCTACCATACATATACTAGTAGTAGATTAGCCTCGCCGGAGGAGCAAGGGAGCCCCCCTTAGGTAATATTGGTAATATCCTACTGGTCTAATCGATCATAGGAATAGGATTACGAGCCCTGGAGAAAGACGAACGATATTTCCTTTTAAAACAACACCTAGACCCAAGGCGAGAGAAAAATAGTACACAATAGGATCGCGGATGTGGATGTGGATTTGTTGGAATGGAGACGGACGTCCCTTATTAGATACAGTGCATAGACTATACCTACTTAGTTAGGTACCGAGTACATATTAGTCTAGCATACATTACATATAACTACTATATGTAGTGTATTAGTAGAGAAGAAAAAAATATTAAAGCCGTTGGAGGGTTGGTTATAGTGTGGATCTAATGATCCAGCTAGAGCCCTAGCTAGGATCCATAAAGGTAGGCGACTAATAAGATGGGCTCTTTCTTGCGTCGTCTTTCTTCCGACAACGTGCTACTGGGACCACCGTGTTAACTACTACCTTGATAGCCAAGGGTTACACAGGATGTCGTGATTCTCTATCATTATCGATATTACTACAGCATATGTAGCATATAGCTTAGCTAGAATGTATACTATGGGTCTAATATCATATCATAGTATGTAAATAAGAAGACGATAAATCAAATTGAGGCTGCGTCATGTGTATCCCTTCCCAACATCCACAATACCGATAGTGAGCACTAGGAGAGAAACGGAGTAACAATGCTGGACACACGCCACCTATCATTATCCGCTTGTGTTGATTCAGGCGGCTAAGCATTGCTGACGAGCGAGGGTAAGTGATCTCCAAGGCCTGGATAAGCCGAGAGCTATTGGCCACATATGTGGATTATAACGTGAGGTAGTACGCGGGTTGCATTAACGGCAGCTGCATGCATGTCAGGCGGGAAACTTTCACAGTCCCGTCCAGAGCTGGCTCGGCTGGATGTCCAGCTCTGGTTTGAGTCAGTGCTGATCGGTGCTAGTACTCGCAGGGTGATTGCAACTTCAACAATGTTGAGCTGTGTTACGGTGGCACAATGATATGAACGCAGGGAGAGAGAAGGGAAAAAAAAAAGTGACTGGGATTATGGTGGTGGACCAATGAACGATACCGCCTAATCACGTTACCATTGACTCCATGCCAGTCAATTGCTCTTATCTACATCCGTACGGAGAGTAGTATTCAACTAGTATGCTAGTACGTAGATGGCTAAGTATCAGCTTCTTCGGTGTGAGGTAGTCCTAACTACATAGTTTAACATCTGTTAAAGTGACGAGTCTGGGAGGTGCCATCTAAGAGAACAGCACGTGTTACATCTTACCTGTGCTCATCCACATACTACGCCGTATAAGCAGGAGTCAAAATCGAGATAGTCTACTTTAGATATCAATCCCCGTCATGCCTTTGGGTAAGAGCCGGAGTGTGGCTTGGCACGGGATACCCCTTGGTACGTTGAACGAAATCGCCAGTAAGATGTGGTTGCGGCATCAGCATGCAGTATCTCCTTATGCTTAAGATGCAAGTCCGCTGTCGTAAGTTATAGTAAATATGTACGTAGTAAGTGTAATGGTAGGGCGGTTATCAACACCCTAAGAGCTGATAGGCAGGCTCGTTCGATCATCCGTCGAACAGAATCTTCGGAGGCGTATCCGGAAAATCTACATATTTGATGTACCTACATATAAGTTAGATGGGAGATGCGTCCGCCATAGCCCCCAACTTGGAGAACTTGCAGCCAGTAAAGCCTCAACGCCAGTGCACCCGACCGCCTCAGCCCGGTAATTTACTTGCCGCTAAATTACAGCCTGGCATCAGCTCCAAAACAACCGTCCATGCAAATTGTTTCGGCTGACCTTCCCACACGCTCTAGACCATCATCCCACGCTCTCTCCCTCCGCTTCACCTCATCTCAGACTCCATTATCATTTTTTTTCACCCACCCTAATTTTAATAAAAATGGTGCGGTTGCAGTCGGTTCAGAAGGGGGAAAAAAGGGCCTTACCAAACCAAAATTATCCACAGACCATAGCGAGGCCACATATGTCTGAGGCAGGATCAGACAGCTTCAGAAACGGACATAGTGTAGGCTATTTGAAAGAAAATGAGGGAAAAAAAGAAAAAAAAAGGAAATGAAGCCATGCGGAACTGAATCGGACGTCGACCATATGATCCGGCACATGCATCAACATTTCCGCTGATCACTTCCCAAGATAGGAACGTCATGTTTCTTAAGTGCATTGATAAGTGCCGAGAGGGTCTAGGCGAAACCTCGTCTCTGTCGACCGTCCCCGTTCATTGGGGTGCAGGCTATTATGTGTGGGCTAATTGATCGTTGCAGATGCAGGCTGTGTATCTCTTTTTCTCTGTACTGACTTCCCTTAAGGGTGTTCGTACAGCAGTACCGTCAGAGTGAGAGAGTAGGAGAGCAAGAAAAAGGGTTTCAGTGCCTGCTGAAACCTATTCCCTTAATAAGCACAAGTCTTGTCGAACTCCGACTTTTGTCATTGCCGTTTGAGGAAAGCCGCCTAGTGCAGTATTCCCCGACGTAGATCTTTCTGCATGTCGGGTTATAAAAGGCGGCAGAGGTGTTAGGTAGGCCGATGTGGATGAGGTGGCAACGAGCGAAATCGCGTGCGCGAATGACAGAATTGCAAGGACAGAGGCGGTCAAGACCAGCGGCATGCAAGCTCACCAGCAGCAAAGTCTGCTCTTCTGCTTCGAATCATGGTGCCTGGAACAGGCTCGTCACACCTAGGATTGCGCGTCGCCAAGAAATGTCTGCAGATGTATACATAGATGGACAAATGAACCAGAATATTTCACTCATTGATCAGACCGACTTAGTCAAATAGGATGTTGAATCGGGAAAAGGTACGAACAGATCGAGACGCATATGAGAGAAGAGAGTTGCAGTTTTCAAAATTCACGGTCTTTTACCCCAAACCGCTTTTCGCTCCCTCCCCCCATCCCTTCCCTTCAATCTCCACTTAAAAATAAACCCCCCCCCCCTTTCCCCTCGTCTGATTCTCACTAACCAATTTGCAGCTCGAGATATTGCCCACCATATGATTGGCCAGCTTATAGTAATCTCCACTTAACGCCTTGGGACAGTTCGCGCTTTCTTATCTGCGCGCTCGGAGCACTGCGAAGCCTGCCGATTTCCTCAGCTCTGGATGGGTTACTTAGGTACATCCTTAAGTCCCTTTTTAGCTGACGGGTCGCGCGCCTCGGGGCTGCGATAAGGCGATAAGGCGACACTGCCAATATCTCCCTAAAGTTCTCAGCTTTGCCTTACTCTCAGCTGGCCCCCAAACTATGAGAAAATGATTCCTGATGCTTGCGCTACACACAGCTTCTGGTTCTGTAGTTGGTGTGGGAACGACTATAAAGTCCATGGTATCATATCGGCTACCTCAGAATTCTTGGTATTCTTGACATATACAACGTGGACACTTGATGATGCTTGGTGATGCTTGGTGATGTGATGACGCTCCATTACAGTCGACACCAAGAATTGTGAACTAGGCAACGATGAAGATGATAGAAACCATGCTTGACTTGGTCACCCAAGTGTTTTTTTAACCATGTAATTTCTTATCATCCCACTCTATATGACGGTGGTGTCCAATGGGTCCTGCTTTTCCCCTCCTCACGTTGAGACCCCCATACTAGATTTTTCCAGTTTGCTCCCAGGACAGCCGATGGAGGGGCTCAGGAGATTCCTGGCGCCTCCTCCATGTCATATTACATCTCCGGCTTGCTATTATTTTACTCGTACAGCAGGTCTTCGCTTTCTTCTTAAGTCCGACCTACGCTCGCTATTACATTGCGACTCTATTTGTCTCACATATTATATATATATTGCTTTGAAAACTCATCAACCTCTCTTCATTTTAACCGAACCTTTCCTTTTGCTGCAATAATAAGGCATCTACTTTTTTGGAGTCCTCTGGTAAGCCATACCTTTCACGTTTCTTCGTCAGGATAAGCCGATTTTTTGGTTATCCAAACCGTAACCTACCTTATGACTAACCTGATGCTTTTTAATACAGGTTATTTCTTATCGTCATATACCTACGGCTGCCCTCTTCAACAGAGACGCAGGCATATCTAGCAAAGGCTACATAGGGGCTGACCATTCCCCGTCATCACGATCTCGCGCATAAGTATAAGGGGATAGACTCCTTAACATCAGGTACCAACGTACTCTTAGCTTTTCAAAATATTTCCCTAGGTAGAATATCGACCATGGATTCTATTGAAGTTGGGGAGCTGATGAGCGGGCTAGTTCCGCAAACTTGCTCATATCATGACACGTCGTCGCCTCCAGCATTCACAGCATCATACCCAGGCGCGACTCTCAGAGGACCGCCAGCAGCAGCAGCTTACTCATGGAGTCGGTACACAGTTCGAAGGCGCAAGCATGGACTCCACCGGTATGTCACTGGCCCTAGAGGTGTTGCCGGATGACTCTCGGGCTTCCTCGCCCTTCTTTAGAGCAGTGCTCGGGAGGACTGTTGCTACCGACAATGCTCGGGAGAGTCTTTTAAAGTCCGAGGTAATTGCGAGTTTGTCCTCGGGACATCGCGATTGACTTATATTAGGGTGGCCCGTATTAGGGATCGATTGACCCAGAGGCCGAGCCTCCGTTGAGTCTTCGTATATGGTCTCCGCATCGGTGAAAAGGCAAGGCGTTATTAAATGACGGAGCGGGCTCCATTGCGTGAAACGGTTTCGAAAGGGGCGAATAAAGAGGTCAGCGCTTATCCCGGTGAGACGCTGGTGCGTACACTTTAGCTACCTACCTATTGGTAATTTTAGCCCGTCAGGAACTTTCATGACTTAGTATGTGCTTGTGCATGAATATTCTAGCTTACTCAACCTCGTTTCCGACCAGAAACGATATTCCCAGAAAAGCTTTTATACTGGCACACATTACTTTAACCTCCTGATGGTCTATCTGTCGATATTCTAGCTATGGTTGAGGTGATAATTTATCCTCGTCTTAGGAATGTCAGTCCAGGAGAACCGAGCCAAAGCTGCGGAGCTGAATTCTCCAGGACCATCTGGTACCTACCTACTTGGCAATTAGCTTCTATGACGTGTTCCGAGATTGATACTACATCAATGATGGATTCTCTTAGATAGTTATTATCAAGAGGCGAAGGAAAGTACTGATAGACGTCGTGGGGGCGTACATGGCGGGTCAGAAGCTTGGATATGAGGAGTCACAGATAAATGTAGCCAAATTTACGCCAGGGTCCGCAAAGAAGACGATGTATTCATTTGCCTTCTGAGACCTGCAGCGTAAGTGCGAACGAACCACAATTCCAGAAGCTCCTAAAGCCGGTAGGGAGGTCATCTCGTGTTCCTAACAACACAAAATATGACATACCATCGAGTATCTACCTGCTATATGTGTAATCTACATCGTCCATCGGAGAGCGGTTAGGCTGCCGTTCACTGCTAGCAAATCTATTAGCCTACTAACTAGCTTACCTGATGTCCGTGTGAAGGGGAACAAGGCAGCCAACGCCTTCCCATTTCCGCTCACCCCTTTTCACTCACCTCCTGAGTTGCTGAATGCTGTGTACCGTGCAGTACTACAATACGGCTTACCTCATTCTGCAAGACATACCCGGTGATGCCGACATAGCCCGAGCCGGTCTGGATTCTCCCCGGTTATTCGGCGCGAGATTTCCGCGCTCAGTTTGATCAAGTCCTAGAGCTTGAGGTCCTGAGGCCTCCGCGGTTGAGTTATAGTGAGGCCGTATCTGGGCGTATCATTGTCGGGAAATATGTGTAAAGTGATTTGAGATTTGCTAAGCAGGTGTATTGGAGGAGCATCACTTTTAGCATATATTATATCAAGTTTATCATTGTTCCGGAAACTCCACGCTATTTGGTCTTGTGAAATTGTCATCACAACAACTTTAGTCTAATTCTCGTGTAGGCGAGAGTATCTCTAATATGGTCTGGTATGATAATGATATCTATCGAAATGCTGTTGCAAGACTCTATTTTGTCACCGGCAAGGCTGAATCTATTTCGACTGTGCCCATCTCTTTTCCCGCAGCGACAACTCTTTGCCCGGATCGACGCCTTTCGTCGCTTCTCTCCACCCCCAATATTCTCCAAGTCTAACCTCGGCATATTCAGCGTAGTCGAAGTCGATGTGAGAGATGGTTGCCTGAATCAGTGCCCATATGCCCCAGTAGAACCCGGGCACCCCACGGAATATATCGACTTCAGCAAGCAGTTTCTGTGCCTCGGCTTCTTCGTCTATACTGCTGGGCTTCTTAGGTAACAGAGTAAAGTAACTGTGAATATATTCCCGGATAAATTCTAGCCGTTGTGCGCGAGTAGGTAATACGTTGTAGTCGCACTCGAAGCCACCCCATTCCGCGAAGTGATTCGCCAAATCAAAGGCTGCGGGTGAAGGAGTAGCGTACTCGTAGTCGATGAAGCTGACTTCTTTCCGCTGACTACTTGCCTCTTTAACGCCACTGGGACTTTGAGGTTCGATAATGACATTTCCGCTCAAGAGGTCGCAATGCGCAAAGACGAGCTAAAGAACCTAGGATCAGCATGTGTTACGACTGGGTCCAGCTATTAGTACTACTTACGCCATTCTCCCCTAGGCCGGGCCGCTGGCTTAACTCTTCAACTAGCTTATTAAATTCCCTTTGGAGGGTTCCTTGTCTTGTACGTTGCGCCTCTGTCTGTGTGGGAAGAGCAAATATCCACTTCTGCATGACTGTCCATACGTTGGGAGAGGGTTTCCCTGGCGCGGCATGGTCAATGGCGGCTTCATGAGAGCCATTGGCCCCATTTATCTGCTCATGAGTCTCGAATATGCATGGCACGGTAGCATGCCACTGGGCCAGTCTCCTCGCAACAGCCAGATATATTGGCGGCTCCCTTAGGCTCCCTTAGGTCCGACGGTGAAGTAGCTGTGCCTCTAATATAACGATATATCATTCCGTTATCGAAACGAGCCAGTAATTCTGGAGCTAGGCCATGGTTCATCAGTAACTCGTGGTTCTGGGTCTCGCGGTGCCGATCTATGAGCACGTCGGTCCCGTGTCCATAAGCCCGTAGCAGAACCGCTTCTTTGTCTATTTCGTCCTCAGATAAACCCTCCTTCTTATTGACGGCTTTTAATAAAGTATTTGTAATTCCATCTTTGAATGATGTAAATTCAACGTTGGAGTCGGGACCCGACCATTCGGGACGTAGAGCAAAGATGAGAGCACGGGCGGAAGCGTCAGGATTCTCGCTATCGTAAGAAATTGGAATGTGTCGTAACTGGCCAAGTTGGCCATTGGAGATTCCGTTGGGGTTAGACGAAGGCATGATTAACAATATTTCGGTCGATTACTCGTCGTTTTCCTCGAGAACATAACATGAAGTCATGGAGATGTCGTTAAATCTGGAGGATTTATTTTGTTCTGGAGTATCCGAATTAATAGGAAATAGTTCACCGCCTGGTGCGCAAGCGATATAGGTAGATAGTGGGTTGCGTCGCAAGGATAAAAATCTAATAAAAATTAAGCACCCGATAGATGGAAAAAGACACGGAGGTTGAGAAGGCCTTAAGCGAAGGCGAATGGTATAGCTCTAGAGGTAAGTATCTATGTATGCATATGTGGTGTCAGCAAATCAAAGGACAAAACGTCATTGCCGTCCAGGTTGCAGAAGAGGGAGGGTGTAACAAGATGCGCGAAGGAAGTGATCACCGGGGAGTCGGCTAGTGGCATAGGTCAGGGACCAACTAATTGACCGGACTAAGACCAGGGACAAGGCAAGGTTAACAGGGGTAGCTGCAGCCCTAGAACACCTGAATCTTGGGAACTGATGCGTGGCAACTTCCATTCATGTCCCGACTTTCACTCAGATATGTGCGCCCTGCAGAAATGGAAAGTGTCTTGCATGAACATGTATCTCTTCAAGTTTAGGCAGCAGATAAAAAGAAAGGATACTCTAAAATAAAATAAAAAATAAAAAGGAAAGGAAGGAATCTTACAGAGGCCTTTCACGTTGGAATCATGTACCTCCAATAACATTCAAAAGTCACGAGATCAATTGCCCCTCCTGGTTTCAAAATATTAGAGGCATGTGAAATCGAACTCTAAAAACGGTACTAACGGTACTGACAATGGGAATAAAACACCCTTAAGGTTAATGCCGGCACGGGAATCTGAGTTGGATCTAACTCAGTCAGCAAGGCGCATTTCTATTTGCTATGAAGCATCCCATCACAAATACAGGTAAAATGCCTCCTACTCATTCATACTCATTCTCCATATTCCGCCTAGGCATTAGTATACAGCTATAGCATCAATGACAAGTGCCTAAGACTCCATACTCCATAGTACAACTTCAACCGTAGCCAGATCCCTACCGGGGAATATAAGAGCAGAAATGCCGCTCAACTTGAGTAATTTCATCCTCGTATATCTTCATCTTCGTTCCTAGACTTTAATCCCACTAGGTCTCGAACACGTTCGACAAATGCGACTCCCCAGTCTGCTATGATGGCGGCCCAGTCATCCATGACATCACTCCAGAACATGAGTAACCTACTAAAGAAAAATAGACTCACGAAAGAGACACTCGCTATCACCGCAAACGCGTACCAATATGTCTTGCCCGTCCAATAGATATACAGATCCTCGATCTGTACCGAGAAATAACTCGTCATGAAACTAATCGGTAGGAAGAATACACTAAGCTTAGCAAGAAGCGTCGCACTTCTAGTGAGCCTTGCTGTTGCCTGAGAGTCCTTCTGTTGTGTCAAGTTGAAATACTGTGCAAATGTTTAGCCGTGGTTAAGATAAATCAACTATCATCTCTTACCGTTGTTGACAATGCAGCTATCTCTTCCAGGTATCCTTCAATGGTGTTTAGCATTAGATACTGAAGTCGATCTCCCAGCCTATCGAAACGACTCAGAGCTGAGTTCGTTAAGAACACCCGGCGTTGGGTGTCGAATTGATCGTTTGCTTGTGGATTTGGTCTCCCAACAGCCATGATCTTGCTTATGAGGTTCTTATAATTCTCGAACAGGTGTTTAAACTCTCGAAGATCCTTGCTCAGATAGTGCAGCGTAGGTATGATCTCAGAGCTCTTAGAGACTTTGTTCCGATGCTATGACATTTAGCAACTATCTCGCCAACTTTAGGGGGTTCTAACTTACTGTAGTATCTAGAATTTTCCGTGTCTATGGGATGAATTTTAGTGAGGCCTCTTAGATATTACTAGGAACACGACCTACCATATCGTCTAGCTCTTGTTCCGCGCTCTTGAGAGGGCCAGCTGCAACGTAATCTTCGAATAGGTAATAGAAAAGATTACTTGTTCCTTCATCGGCTATAGTCCCTATACCGCTGTCGTTAAAAACGGACACTCCTGACTGTTGTCTAGTTAGGTTTGCCCGGGATTTATTCAGCGACTGCCGAACCGAGTTTTGAGCAAGTGGATTGCCCTCGTAACGTTTGAGCCCCTTGGTGGATAGCTGCAGGAGAACATCCAATGTGTGAGCCCTCATATAACCGAATTCAACACGATGCCAGTCTTCCTTGTTCTCCCTCTCCGGCACCGGCTCAAATAAAGGTTTTTCGTGAATCGACAAGACGGTGTCTATTTAGAGTATTAGGAAATACTTAGGGATACGACAAAGGGCGATGCGGATCATACGGTTATTACATAGCGCAAGCCATTGCCAGTGCTTAGGCGGCATTATACTGATCCGATGATGATGTGCGTGTTCTGGTATCGGCCGTTTGTGTAGCCAATTTGCCCCGATGCAGAAGGCTTTCAGTCATGTTAGCTTCAAGAAACCTGACATTGGGAGAAGAGCATGCCTTTTTGAGTTTGATCTGTCGAGAAATAATTGACGGTGTCCTTAACTTGTAAATATAGAGCTATACTGTCATTCATCTCTGCGGAGCCGACAGGTTTCATTGGAAAGTTGCCATTCAGGCCATCACCTTTCTCCAAATCCCTAAGCGATCGGTTATGGCGTGAGACAGCTCTTCTCCTGTCTTTATGTCGTCGCGCTTCATCTTGTGGAGATCTCCGGGTAGTTATCAAACTAAATAACCTAGGCGAGAATCCGTATTTATCGCCAATGGCCTTCATGACGTCCGTTTGCACACTGGGATCCCACACGTTGCTGTATTTTTAGTCAGCATTTATAGTTTTATATTTATGCATTGATACGTACATCCATCGGATAGGATACAATTCTTTCTCGTCAGGATTTTGGTCGAGTAGTTCCTTCATGTCGTCGATACCAAGGTCAAACGCAATGCGTGCTCTTTCGTAGCCGAATTCGACGACAAAGTTCTTGCTGGCTTGATCTATGACATGAAACTCGGCTTTCTTGAAGACTTCTTCCAGATCGAAGTCTTCAAATGGAATCGCGAAGCCACCGGAAGTAGCCTCATCGTTAGACGCCATTCCGGCAGATTAGCGATCCGAGCTGAAGACGGCGACTACCCTAAAATTTCAAGGGCGATAAAACACGAACATAGAATCTGAATGCATCGGAGAAGATATATTGTATTATTAATTTGTAAAAAGATGAAAATGTAACGAGGCTACGGTATTGACCTGGATACTATTTCAATTCTCTTAACACCTGACATAAGGTAAATAGTTCCTGCCACATGCAGGGTTCTCTGTTGAGCAGACACGCGCCGCAGCTGCAGGTGACATGTCGAAATGGGGTGGGGACGAGGGAGGTTCTTGCCAAACGGCTGAGAACACCAATGATACCTACATATTACCTATACCTACATGTACCTACATTAACCTGCTAACTTTGGAAGCGGGTATTCCCATATCATTTTAGCTTGACCAGTCGCTTGGATACATACGTGTATTAGTGCACTACTAAATGGGGGAAAACGCCATCGAAGCTACCTACATGTAGCTACCAAGCAGGAAACTAACCTAATTCCTTGCCGAGTGACAAGCTTCAAGGTATGACTCTCAAATCGAGATCCTGACTCACCCTAACTGCCTAATACTTCTTGAATAAATTCCGGCCATCTCGAACATGCATATGTCGATAATATTCTGTCTCAGATACCTAGTTGAGTACATATATCCCGATTACCTATATTGGGTGAAGATTTACAGCGAGTCGCGGAAGCGGGCGACCGTCCATCAACCCTTTCCGAGGCCAATCATAACATTTCGTTTATGAACACAGCATCTGCAAGTGGCACACCTCGTACCAACATGTCCGGACTTGCAAAATGGACGGTTGAGCCCATTTTAGCAGACGATCAAGGCCGTCGCTTCTACCTTGAACACTATAAGCCTTTCAGGTTGGCCGCCTTGAAACAAGACCCCGATGGTATGTAACCCGATTAGCTATCGAGTCAAATGTGTTGGTCTCTCTACCGTAGAGGATCCCTAGACCTGATAACTAACCACGCGGATCGGGCCATTTATACCAACAGCCTTCGGCTCGACCTACACTAGAGAAATAGACTTTATTGAAGAAGATTGGCTCAGCCGCATCAACAACAATCTAGTGAAAACCTTCGTGGCCGTGCCCTCTAATGATAGAAGGGTCTTGTCCACTACGTCATTAATTGGACCACTTCCTAACCGGGATCCGGAAAGCAATCCTTTCCAAGCCTGTACCGAAATGACCAGCGCCAGTGATCAGCACCACAATCATGTTGAGGCCTCACCATTGTCATTTCAGCTCTCTGGTGTCTATACGACGCCCGAAGCTCGGGGTAAAGGCATGGCCAAAGCAGTAGTTAATACGGCGGTGGAAGAGGCCGTCATGTATGCTAGACAGCAAAACAGGAAGCTCAACTTGAGCGTAGTCGTCTATGCGTCAAATCACGCTGCGATAGCATTCTACCAGAGCTGCAGCTTCGTTACCGATGCAGAAGGGCCCAGAACATTCTTCAACTCTCACAAGAATTGTTACGAAGTTGAGCTGTGTATGCATTATTGCAGATCTCCCGAATGACATAACATATCTACATGCTCAAACACTCCCCTTATAACCCCTTTTTAGAAAATGGAAAAATTACATTGTAAAGTAAAATGAAGATTACCCCAGAGATCTGCTCTAGACACTCCACTTATAGCCTGCTAACCGTCCGAACCAGCCAACTGTGGATGGCGTCCCTATATGCTGATTCTTGGCAGTACAATCAAATAGGAAGCTTGTGACGTCCGCGCCGTCTGGATTGGCTCGCTGCGCACCCAACTAATTAAAAGATCGCCCTAGGGGACAAACCGAAACCGACTGAGATTATCGAGGCAGGTCGACGCCCCTAGCTGGCGATGTTTCACAAATATGCCTATGAGGATGATCCCAGCAATCCCCTCCCGCCGCGGCGACGCCGCCGAGCCAATTTTTCCCTACATACATACGACGTGGGATCCCGCGTAGCATCGTGTTGTTTGTTCTTCCTTCCTTAGCTTCACGCTCTTTCATTCACTGCGTTTTGACATAGACCAAATATTCAGCTTGAAGGCATTTCCTTCTTGACCGTTCATTAATTCATCAACACACTCATTTCAAAATAAACCCATTATAATATACCGCAATCGAACTCCAATCTCGAAGATTTAAATTTCGCCGTTCATTCACCTAAGCACTACTCAAGATGCTAGCGAAGCAACAATATATGTACGCCGCCCTCGTAGGGTTCGGCTCCCTGGCGCAAGCCGCCGTTCAATTCCCGACTTGCATCACGAGCTGCGTGCGGCAAAACGGATGCGCTCCCACCAACACGGACTGCATGTGCGAGAAGGCCAGCGGCAATTTCCTGTCTGACGTCGTCATCTGCATGAACCAATGGTGCTCCTCCGACACCAAGTTCAGCGACCTGATCGGCCCCATCCAGTCTAACTGCAAGGTGTCCCAGGATGCCATCGATGCCGCCGTGTCCAAGGCCGGCTTCGACACCTCTGGCTCTAGCTCTGGATCTGACTCTGATTCGAGCTCTGCTGGCTCGTCTTCCAAGGCCAGCTCCACGGCACAAGTGGTCTCAGCCACCATGGGCGTCGGTGCCCCCAACAAGATTGACGGGTCGACTTCCGTCCCGGAGGCCACGGCACCGCCACCAAGGGCGCAGGCTCGCTGTCGAGCGTCGTGCTCACAGACTCGACCGCCGTCATCACCGCGACGCCAACTGCTTCCGGGTCTCTCCTCGTCGCCACCACCCTTAGCTCCGTCCCCAGCGCCACTGGCACCTCAAGCGCTTCCACTTCTTCCGACTCGAGCACCAGCGACGAGTCCAGCGGATCTACCGACGGAAGCCCGGCCGGCAGCTCCACCGGAGGAGAAAACGCCGCCACGACCAGCCAGGCGTCGCTCCTTGCTGCCGTGATGGCTGTCGCCGCCGCTATGGCCTTCGGCTGGTAAGGGGGTCTAACCTAGACAATTAGCGTTGGTAATGAGTATCGATGGCTTTGATGGCTATTGCGTAATTCTGATCTTCTACCTGTATGTATTGGGAGGATGTGGCTTGTATAATAATAAATCAGATACCCCTGGATACGTCGGGTCTCGATGGCACCGATGTCGCGCGAAGTTGCCGGACAATTAACATAGCTTTGGAGTTGAGTGAAAATTTAGACTGGTCGAGACGAGGGAGATGACACGCTCGCGGTTCGCATTGTCAAGCGATGTGGCCTAGACTTCTAGAAGCACGCCGCGGCCATAGAAATAATTCGAAAACTCGGTTTCAGCAGTTTTTCAGTAAGATTCAAGCGTATGTTGATGCTTGAGTTCAAATCGGTAGGCATTAATCTATATCAACTTTGATTTTAAAGATTATGTCGTTTTAGGTATCTCATATGTCTAAAATTACTAATATACATGCACTGAACATGGTAGCTACAGCTATGGTGATGTCTGATTCGTTCACGTGCCCCCTAGTTGCCATCAGGTGAGGTTTAGATTAGAACCCGACGTAGATTCATCAGACGACAAAACTTGCTCAAGAATCCCCCGATACCAGCCGTCAGCGCCCTGGGTCCTCTTTCCGTTGCTAGGTGGCGCTTTGATGTCTTGTTCGAGAAAATTTCGCGCCACAGCTTCAGCCTCTTCGAGCCTTTGCATCTCGGCGTCTGATAACTTGGAGCAGACGACTTCGAGATCTTCGTTTCGGACAATCATAAGCATAATAGACTCAGCTCTCTCCACAACTGCCTCGTCAATCCCATTCATCGCTGCGCAACGACTGCCAAAGCTCGCAATGCTACGACCTGGTGTTAGTTGGAAAAGATAAGTGACTTGATCTTCCATAATGGGGGCATCGAAGTCCAATCGAACATTCATATGCGCAAAGGCCAGCTCTGGGGTTTCTACTAAAAATTGGCCTTCAAAGATCTCGTGAAAGTGGGTGGCAGTTAAGACCTTAGGCCTTTCAGGACCAAGGGAAGTGAAGTGGTCTAGTACTGCAGTGACCAAACCAGCGCCATCCAGACTGTTCGTGCCTTTGCCAAATTCGTCTATTAGTACGAGGCTCCTACGAGTTGCAAAATTCATAGAAAAGGCGACCTGACGTAGGTCAATAGAGAACGCGCTTTCGTTCTTCGCTACGCTCTCGCGCGTAGCAATGCGCGTAAGTATGCGATCAGTAATCCCGATCTTAGCTCGTTCTGCTGGTACGAAGCAGCCAATGTGTGCCAGATACACTATAAGTGCGATCTGCTTGAGATATACACTCTTGCCAGAATGATTTGGTCCCGTCAACACAAGAGTACTGGGATTCTCTATCGAGTCTCGCTCAATGTCCGATGAACTTTCGTTTACAACCTCGTCCGGTTGTTCACCGGACCCGCCAGCGATATAGCAGTCGTTTGCAATAAATGACGGCACCACCAATTCCTGCAAGGGGTGGCGGCCACCTTCGATATGTATGATGTTTTGGCTCGTCATTTTGGGTGCAACCCATTTGTACTGTCCGCAGCCGATTGCCAGCGCAAAAAGGCTATCCAGCTCACCAAGGACGTCAGATGCTGAAATGATAGCTACCTTCTGCGCTAAGATCTTGACTGCGAGTTCATGAATTATCTCAATCTCACGATCTGGAAGACGTGAGCAACGATGGCGCGAGCCAAAAAAAAAAAAGGGGTGGCATACCAATAATCATGCAATACGCATCTCCAAAATGCTCATCCATCTCCTTCATCTGCCAATTCTTATAATATACGCAGCCTTCAGCAGCGAACATCCGCTCCCATACATCGTTAAGGCCTTCACCGTCGTAGTCTGCTTTACCTGTCTCGGGGTTGAGTGAAACTACTGTCAAGAATCCCAACTGCGGGAAGAAAATGCAATTCTGCACATACTTTCGCGCCCATTCCGGTAGTTCGCCTCGCAACTTGGCTATGACATTTGTTAAAAAGTGTTCCATCCCATCATAACTCCGCTTCAGCTCGTCTAGATTCGCGTCAACGCCATGTCTGACGGCAGTTCTTCCGCGTTCCATAGACTGTTCGAAATCGATGGTCTGGCTAATGAGCTCACCCACTTGACAAAGCGCAAGCGGTTGGATAACATCGATGACCTTACGACGCTTAGATAAATCCATATTCGGCGACTTAAGCTACCTTACCTTTCTAATAATCTCAACCTTCTCTGACCCAGGCAGGGTCCGGAGTGAATCTCTAAGCCGCAAGCTGTAGGCCGCGAAGCGCTGCAAAGAAGCCCATACATTGTTGGTTATAGAAATCTTGCGGCCCGGAATATCGACTCCCTTTTCTAGAAGGGCTACGACCGACTTCATGTTTTTGATCTTCTTGAGCTCGTTGCTTAGCTGCACAAGGGCCTCGGCATTTCCTGGTCGCAACAGAAACGATATCGTCTTCTGACGGGATTTGATCATGTCAATGTCCGTGCTTGGTCGTAAAAAGATCTGGCGAAGCTTCAATTTGCCCTGGGGAGTACGGGCTAGATGCTGGAAGAGCCCGTAGACGGACAGACTTTCTTTAGCCCCAGAGCTGGCATTACCAGGGCCTGTTTGGTGACTATTTGGGTGGTACTCGGACTGTAGAATTTGAAGAGACACCAAGGTATCGGCGTTGACGAACATGGAGTCAAATAAAGCGAACATCTCAACTAACTTGATCCTAAACGCTACTAGGGCATCAGGGTCATTTGGCAAGTAATTGACTGTTCTCCTCCGTTGGAGATCCCCAAGCACTGCACCAGCACAGCCAATCTGCCGCTCATTAGAGACGTAGAGAAGGATGGCAACTTGGTAATATCTCACCGTTAGTCGACTATCGAGGTTGATTGAAGCTCCGAGGCGCATTAGCCGGGCCTGCTTTGAGTTTTCTTGACCGCCAAACTCATCGATTTCATCCACGGCTTCGTCAACGACAGACGTAAAAAGTACGCTTTGCCGACCGGCAGTTTCGAGGTTCAGCGCTAGCAATTTCCCCTTTCCAGCATCGTAACGGAAGTCAGCAGAGTTGAGGTTCCTCAAAATATATGCGCTTTGCACGTCTCCTACAAGACTCATTAGTGATACTTGGCGCACATTCGTACCAGAGTTCGACTCTACCACGATTCCCATCAACTCCCTGAGCTCTCTTAGCAAGGTGGTTTGCTAGCGTTTCGGAAGTTCTCGCGGATATAAGGACGGTGGTAGGATTCACGTGGAGCAGGAGTGTCTCGACAAGATCCATGCCTGACATGGCTATATCTTCCAGGAGGAACAAAGCTTCATCGATAGCAACGTAATATGCACAGCCAAGATTCCCATTATCCTTCATATCAATTGCCATAATTATTTCTCCCAACGCGTCCGCGTCTTCGTTAGATAACACATCGTCCTCATGTGAAACGTCATCTTGTATCTGACGTCTTGAATGATTTGATGATGCTCGACTGGATGGCGGGCGTAGGGACAATCTCTGTCTCTGGGGGTGCGGTGGGAGTCGAGGAGAAGATGAAGAGGATTGACCTGTAGTTCTCAAAGCTGCACGGCTCGAGGTTTTCGACCGGCCCCTGTTTGACGATTTGGGATGTCTGGGGGTAGTATGCCTCGGGTTAGGAGTAGAGAAGACACGGCCATCTGTTGCTGATCGAATGAACAACGAACTAGACTGACTAAACAGTTGGGTATGAGTAGATTGCGGTGAAGATGCTGTCGAAGGAGTTTGATATCTTTGCCTAGACGCCATATTGTTCCATCTCCCTATTGCTTAAGAGACAATACACCAAGTCTGATATACCATTGGTAAGGGGTAGGAAATGACTCTATATGTAACAGGTGAAGCAAGCAGTCTGTGAAATCATGTAGATGAAGTGGGTGTGTTTGTAAATTAGCGTTGCTAGCTGGATATTCTTGATACCTTCCCGTCTTTAACCTGGAAGTAGCGGTTACTTGTATTTCAAGGTTTATATTCCCTGTGACTTCCAGAGACCAAGACCAGGAGGTGAGCACATTCCATATAGGCAGTCTCAACCGGCCTTGGTTTCTGCCTTTGGAAAGTCAGTATCAGGTGCATATATGCAACCCCCCCCTTGGTTATGTACATGTAATCATATAGATCGCGGAAATTATCGTAGTTGAGAGCTTCGAATTACACGTTGCTCAAACCTCGATTTCCCGCAAACATAAATTGTACAATGGGTTCGACCTGATTATCTTGAGTATCCTCCGGCGCTGGCAGTCACCAAGCCCTATATTTTATTGGTTCTTAACCCATTCAGCAAACTCCTTCCTCTGCTTCCGAATATCGATAAATCCGGGCCGACTCTCTAGGAGCTGGAAAGGGTTTCCGACGTAATCCTTCTCCACCTCTCCACTGCTGTTCAGAAATCCCGCCTCGCCCTCTCTCTCAATTTTCCCTGCCCAGACGCGCCATTGGATCGGTCGTAATTTTGATGTTCCCAACACCATGCCAAGGCAGACAATGAACGTCGCAACAATGGTCTCGATGGTGATGTCAATCGGTAGAGTGCTCGCCGTGCCGCTGTGTGATGTTGTTAAGGAAGAGAGTGATGCAGCTCGGTGCGTTTGGAGAACAGAATGTTCGTAAGCCGAGTAGCAGCTAGAGATGGAAGCCGTTGTAAGCTACAAAACTTCCGAAACTTCCGTGAGATCTTTGGGGATAATAAAATGGTAGTTCTTACGCATCTGCCAGCAATAACAGCCCAAATGCTGTTGTTAACTTGGAAATCCAAGTCATCCTTTTTTTTTTCCCCCTTGGACGCCTAAGTATGTAATGACAAGTAAAAGAATGACGATGCTAACTTAGATGTTTAGAATAAATGACCGACGCACAATGGGTAAGTACATATGTACATGTAAGCAGCATGTACCTGCCTAAGTGGGTCTTGTATCTGATATGCAGAGTTCGGATAGTATGCGTTAAACCAATGTTTCCTCAAATTTACACTTTTCGGGGTACCTTAATCTTGCTGTCGGCCTTAATCGTACTATCGGTCCGTACTAGTATTTACCCCATTTACCGGCCCTATACTCAACAGTGCATGAGGTAGGTATAACCTGGAATACCATGAGCTCCATAGCTGAAACCCCCGCAATAAAGAGAAGCACCCCGCAATGATCTTACCTGCTTGCGCAGTACTTCGTCATTCACCAAAAAAACAAGTTCAAGAACTTTTACCTCTAAGTCAACTTAACAAAGCGCCAGCACGACTCATTCTGTAATTATTGCATCATTCAACATGCCTCGTGTAAGTTATGAAGACTTAATTATGAAATCTATTCTCTTTGTTGAGTTTTTACTAATTTAATACTCTCCGTTTAATAGGTCAAGTACATTCTGCTCGACTGCGACAACACTCTCTGTCTGTCGGAGCGTTTGGCCTTTGAAGCCTGCACCGACTTGACTAATGAGGTCTTGGAGAAGTGGGGCAGGCCGGAGCGCTACACTGTTGAACAGCTCCTGGAAGACTTCGTCGGCCACAACTTCCGCGGCATGCTCAATGGCTTGCAGAAGAAGCACGGCTTCACTATGAGCCCCGAGGAGGTTGATGCTTATGTCGACCGCGAACTCGGTGCAGTGACTGCGAAGCTGAGCGAGAAGTGCACGCCTTGCCCCGGTGCACCTGAGCAGCTTGAGGCGCTCAAGCAAGCAGGGTATCCCATGTCCGTTGTCAGCACGTCCGCTAAGCCCCGTGTTGTAGCCAGCTTGAAGAAGGTCGGAATTGACCATTACTTCCCGGACGAGCATGTCTTCAGCGCTGCTACTAGTTTGAACCCCCCTTCTAGCAAGCCTGACCCGGCTATCTACAACTACGCCTGCCAGCAGTTGGGCGTCAAGAACGAAGAATGCGTTACCGTTGAGGACAGCAAGAGCGGCGCCACCGCTGCCATGCGCGCAGGTATTCCTCTCATTGGATACGTCGGTGTCTACGGTATCGAGGAGGGCAAGGAGAAGATGGAGGAAATGGCCAAGATCTTGACTGAGCAATGTAATGCCAAGGCCATCATGTACGACTGGAAGGAATTCCCAGAGCTGCTGAAGAAGATCGAGGAGCAGCTATGAGTTGGCTTGCACGAGATTCGACTCAATTTCCAGGGAATCCTTTCCTATTACACGTGGTTATCATAGATGACTTACAGGGGAAGGCATTGCGACTTAGAGAACATGCGCATGGGCGGTGCCATTCTTTTTTCAGCTACACGACTTTTGGGACAATGCGTTCGATACCAAGATAGTGACGGCTTCTCGCCAAGAGAGACCGTGAAATGCACTATAGCATCGAGTAGCACTTCGAGACCTGACTTACTGATTTCGCGTTAAATATCGCAAAAATAAATGGCTCATTCCACTCACATTAATTCGCGTGTGATTTGGTCCTGTCAACAAGCGAGGTAGAATATTGCACAAATCAATGCAGAAGGATTTGGAGAAGTGACGTCGGTCCTAATGCCAGGCGTTGTTATAGGTCATATGCAAGATAGTCTCGAAATTTTCGATTGACAATAAGTCTTTTCCATGACGAGGTTTTGCAGATATAAGGTAAGGACGACTATGTAGATCGACATATATTCCTTCAAATCTAGCATATCGTGGGGAAATTCCTTTTGAGTGTGAGGTTGCAGTACTAGTAGAAGTCCCCAGATCGACTCAACTCAATCGTGAAACGAGATCTGCGCAGAATGGCTGGTTCTTCAAATATGAGATAGAGATGATCACGACAAGTGAAGGAACCCTGCTATCGATGATTGCGTGGACCATAGTGGGTTCAATAGCTTGGATTTGAGCAGGGAGCTCATCCTGAACAGTCAGCCAGATAGTCATTCAACTTAAAATCATCCATAAGCAAAACTTTGCAAACGAAGGGGGATGTCGTAGTAATAAAATGGGAAATTGTGATTCAGATAAGGAGACTATGTAATATTGTAATAATCACACGAAAGAAGATTGACAATGAAAAAGTCCTACAGTTGCAGCTGTCACACAAGTCTATATATGCTAGATATGTATGTCTGGGTTATTACCTAAGATTGCCTGAATCTATTCCTACTTTGGTTAGTCAGCTCTTGGCTGAGCTACATTGAGATCTTACACCTCCCATACCGTTGCAGTTGGACCCAAATCGCGATGACTTCGAGGACAGTATACATAAATGAATGGACATATGTATAAGCTAACCAACAGGCATCTGGTTTTGGTCAGCGAATTGTTTGTTCCAATTCACCGCCACGACGTTTTGAAACCGTGAGAGCCTTGTAAGTATTTGCCACATGTCCGCTGAACATGATGCGGTGGCATTGGTCAATGTCAGCTTGAAGGGAGGATCGCACCTCGTATTCCGGTAGCTTGTGAGTGGTGAACACCACCATTTATGTGTACCGCCTCAAAATTTCTATGTCAGTCGGGTCTGAATTGCTACACCAAGGTCGACCGGGATATTTCTACATACATACATACATAGCTCCCGTCCCAAGTGGGTATCCGACGCTGTGATACTATCTTGTAACGATTCGAAACGATAGGGCGGGTCGACAGAAGACAATGGAAATCAATTCAATGGAATATGTACCGTATGTAGTAACTGTAGTAGGTAGATACATACATGGAGGTTACGTATGCTGTAGTGCTTGGTAGCCTGTGCATCTTTTTTTAATGCTTGCTGGCCCACATATAGCTAGTATATACGCGTTAGCTCTAGCTAGAGCAACAAACAATATCAAATGGAATCTGAAAACAACAACGGGGCAACCGAGAGGACAGGATTTCATATGCCAGATCTTCCTAAATACCGATACCTAGGCTTCGGTAAAGGTGAAAAAAGGCTATAAGTAAAATTTTCCACGCTTAGAGAGGAGTCAATGTTTGTTAGACATAACAACCGACTTTTCAAGATGATTTTATCGATTATTGTTCTTTTCCTTTCTTTTTTCTGAGGTTTTCTATTTTCTATCCCCACGCAACCAATAAGTGGCTAGATCCCAACACCCTGGTCATGCCAGAAATAGTCTCCCCTTTTATTTGGCAGCCGACAGCCGGTAGCAAAATTTAGCTTCTCGTACCACCATCAGTGGCTCGTCGTCTTACAACTTTCTTTGACGGATGTCTCCTTTAGCAATTATCTATCTTAGCCATTGTATAATGATTATGGTACGGTAGGATATGGTACTAGGTGATTCAAAATCTCGATATGATCGATATTGTTTTCATCAATCTGGTGATGTAGGCGGCATAAATAGCAGGTCGTAATTTTAATTCAAGTTTGGGGCTTGGCCATGAGTGTCCTTCCATCAGCAATTTGGCTGTACCCCTGGCGCAGTCTTGGAGATGGTCCACCAACCAAGGCAGAGAGGGTAATGCTAGACTGGGATTGGACAGCTTGGCAGTCATGCATGGCAACGCGACCCCGACACGAAAAATTGGACAGCTCAATGACGAGGTATGGAGGCGTCTTAGCGCTTTTCCTTGGACTGCTGGACCTACCCCCTAGTCGAATCGACTGGCGATCCCAAACTGCAGCCAGGCCAAAGGCAGGCTTTCCCCAGGGACGCTAAAGGAGGAACCCGTCCGGTGTTCATTTCTTATTTAATAGAGGCTCACCCAAGTTCTCCTCTACTTTGGTCCTTTTCCCTTGTCTTGCCCCGTTCGCTCTTGTCTTTAAAGACTTCGTCACTCGCTCGTTCTAAAGTCGTTCAGTTTGAAGGCTTCGTCTACACTCGTTGCAACATTCCTCGTACAATACTTACTTAATATCTAATTGTATCACGCGAGTAGTACAAATACCTATCAAGATGCGTTTCTCCGTTGTTGTCGCCGGCTTCTTCGCCGCTGTCGCGAGCGCTCAATCTAGCACTGAAACCGACACTGCTGTTTCCAGTGCCTCATCAGCTGCTTCTGGTGACTCGACCACCGTGGCCGCGTCTACCACCAACACTGACGTTGCCTCCCTCACCTCCGTCAGCATCGACCCTGCACAGACCTCTGCCCAGGCTGCTATCATCCAATGCATCAATGCTTGTGAGTAAACACCTTGACATTTCTTACCAAGATTAACAGCTAACGTACTATGAATAGGCGATGTCAACGATGTTGACTGCAAGGCCAAGTGCATTGCTGTTCCTAGCCCTGACACCACCAACGTGAACAGGACAACCGAGTGTGTTGCTGCTTGCCCCCAGGGTAACGGTACCGCTGCCGACAACGATGCCTACTCCAGCTGCGTCAGTGGCTGTATTGCCCAGTACTACTACACCTCTACCGGAACTCCCAACCTTGCTACTAGCAGCGGTGCCAGTGGCAGCGCCGCCACTCCCAGCGTCACCCAGGTCGAGTCTACTGTCACTTCTGATGGCTCTACCTTCGTTACCTCATTCTCGAGCACCATTGCGCCCTCTGGATCCGACTCTGCTGCCTCTGCTTCCTCGACCTCTAGCTCGTCTGCCGGCGCTGATATGCTCTTCTCTCCTGTCGGTACTGGCTTCGGCTTGTTCTCGTTCTTGGCTGCTTTCTTGGCCTTGTAAGCCAAGGGACTAGTTGTTTTGTAATGAGTACAGAAGCTATGCATAATGGGATGAGCCAGTATATTCAACGAGAATTCTAATACCAGGCGCATGGGGAAAGATGATACGGAAAATCTACATTAATAATATGGGATGTCAATACTAATTGGAGATGTAATCACGTTATATAGAACGCGAATATGAACCTTCTATTGACCGCCCAAATAACCTTTTTGTGTCCTTGTGAAGTGTCTTTTGAATTTCAGTTATCTACGCATAGCTTAGCGTTGTGAAGTTGGTACAGTTACTGGAATATCGCTGAGCCATGGCAGGCCAAGTTGTTTCATCTCCACTGCCAATTGGAAAAGATAATCGAGACTGTTAGAATGCCAAGAGTCAGAGTGGTCATTACTTTGGTTCTGAAACGGGAATAGGATCTACCTTACCTTTCACACATGGTCTTTGCTTTGTGGACATTATCACCCCAGACGTACACGCCATGTCTGCGCACTAGGACCGCATAGGTGTCTGGGTGTTTATCCATAGCCTCTTCCAGAAACTCGGTGAGGTCCTCCTCATGGGCCGTGTTCTCAATCACGGGGATCCGGAGGGTGTCATGGTAGCCCAGATTACCTTGCTTCTGGAAACCCTTGCCGAAGCCCTTGATCTGCTCGATGTTGTTGATCTCGAATAACTTGTCCTTGCTGGGGCCCTGCGCCTCAAGGAGCAATGTGACCAGCACAGCCCAATGCGAATGCGTGTGGATGCAACAGCCGGCTCCCCGCTTGGTGAAGGCAGCCAGGAACAGCGGTGTACATTGCGAAGGTCTGCCACAAGGCGGAGAGCGCAGATAGACACGGTTCTTGAGGTCCGTCTGCTTGGACAATGCGAGCACGTAGATATCAGTGTTTTTCATGAGCTCCTTCTGAACGCCAGACGGGGCGATGTACACCAAGTCGCTGGGACACACAAAAATATGAGATAATGAGCTCTTAATAATACTGTAGCAGCGGGGCTAGGTGTAGGGATAGGCACATATGATGACATGTTGAATTCACCAAAACCCAGCCCGATGCGCAAAGGAAGAGTGAGGCCTTACTCGTTTCGAATAGAACATCCTCCTCCTGTACCCGTAACCCAACCCAAGGTCCAGAACTTGGCGCATAGGGATGGGATGAGGTTGGCCGGGTGGTCAGGATCATCGGAGGTTATGTAATGGTCATTATTGTCACTCAGTTTCTGCCTGTCTTCGGATCTTTCCCCCATAGCAAGCAATTCAATGCGCTGTAATAGAAAATATTAATAAGATTAGGCCAGGCTGGCTTCTTCGGAGTTGAGGGGAGGTATGATAATAAAAGAATCGGCGAAAAAAAAAGCCACTCGACTTATTAGCAAATAAAGTTGATGAGGCTAAAGTCGAGCATCACGGCAAGAAACCCGCAAGAAACCGAACCAAAGTTCATTCCCCACCTACTACGGTAGAGCACTAGTACAACACAAGTAGTGGTTGGTATAGTACTAGCAACATTGAAGATGCTAAAATGTATTTACCGTGTTTGTACTCTTTAGCTTTATAAGGCACTTAGAACTTGATGAGGCGATTCGTTTGAAAGCTACCATATAAGTTGTGACTAAGATGTTAATGAGGTTGATGAGTTATTAACTACCTATTTAATGTTCTATGCTAATTCGGGGATAATGAATGTTCCATTGGTAGAATCCAGTTAGGTACTAGCAAACACCTATGGCATTGACGAGTTACAGTAATAGGTATGGTCCTACGTAGCACCACCTGATTTATCAACTTGTTGACAGATTTCACCGCTTTCCACATTATTGTACCTATCTAGATGGTTGTAATGTAGAGAATCAATACAGTCGGACTACCTAGTTGGTTAGCTTATTATATATCAAGAAGTGTGCTGAAGGATTTATGTTTTGTCAATATAGCCGGCTAGGTACATAGTATAAGGTACTTATAAATGGGAAATTATAGCGAAAAATTAATGCAGCGGTACCTGTACCTGAGGTAGGCCTCGTTGGAGGCTTGAACAGCTGATGGTTCATGTTTCCCAGAGATTCCATTGCTATCCCCGCACTCTCTTGTACCTAGGTACTCCTCAATTCCGACCGTCTAGCCAATCACAGGACGGAACCATGTCGCCGAAAAAGATACGTACTAGCTTTAGGCCACGTTTGACTTCTAAGGTTCGGCCAATAATTAAAAGTTGACGACGAACATCGCAATTGCTTCTTCCCGAGTCCATCTTTTCATTCTCTTTTTTTTTTCGTCGAGCTCTGGGAGTTCTTTCTCAAACACCACCCTCCTCCGTCTCTGTCCCAAGACGAAAAGGGATCAAGAGAGTCAAGACAAGCAACCAAAGCAAGCACAGCAAGCATTGCCAGCTTTACACCATGAAGTTGAACTCTGCTATTGCAGCTGCCCTTCTGGCTACCACCGGCGTCTATGCCGATGATGCCTCCAAGGTTGAGACAGAGTCGTCCTCTTCTGTCGCTGTTGAGATACCTACCTTTACTGTAAGCATATCATCTCTCTGTCGCTATCTTCAATTATTCAATTGGTCACTTGTCCATTCTTGCAATAGCTCTTGGCTAATACTGTTATTTTTGTAGCCTACTGCTATAAAGGCTCCTTTCCTGGAGCAGTTCACCGAGGACTGGGAGAAGCGGTGGAAGCCCTCTCACGCCAAGAAGGAGACCAAAGGCCAGGAAGAAGAATGGGCCTACGTTGGCGAGTGGGCGGTCGAGGAGCCCTACAAGTATAAGGGCATGGAGGGCGATAAAGGTCTTGTTGTCAAGAACGCTGCTGCTCACCATGCTATCTCCGCCAAGTTCCCTAAGAAGATTGACCCCAAGGGCAAGACCTTGGTTGTTCAATATGAGGTCAAGCTTCAGAGTAAGTCAACCGACCTATATGACCGGTGATAATGCATTTCTAACACTCTGGCTTCTAGAGGGACTCGACTGCGGTGGTGCTTACCTGAAGCTGCTCCGAGACACCAAGTCTCTTCACCAAGATGAATTCAGTAACACCACGCCGTACGTCATCATGTTCGGCCCCGACAAATGCGGCGCTACCAACAAGATTCACTTCATCTTCAACCACAAGAACCCCAAGACCGGCGAGTACGAGGAGAAGCACCTGTTGGCTGCCCCTCAGGCTACTATCTCTAAGACTACCGAGCTCTACACCTTGATCGTCCAACCTAACAACACCTTCACTATCAAGAGGGGTGGCGATATCGTCCGCGACGGTTCCCTCTTCGACCAGTTCTCCCCGGCCGTTAACCCTGAGAAGGAGATTGACGACCCCAACGACAAGAAGCCCGAGGACTGGGTTGATGAGGCCCGTATCCCCGACCCTGACGCTAAGAAGCCTGACGACTGGGATGAGGATGCACCTTTTGAGATCGTCGATGAGGAAGCCACCAAGCCCGAGGACTGGCTTGAGGATGAGCCTCTCACCATTCCTGACCCTGAGGCCCAGAAGCCCGAGGATTGGGATGATGAAGAGGATGGTGACTGGGTTCCCCCTACTGTTCCTAACCCTAAGTGCGCTGACGTCTCCGGATGTGGTCCCTGGACCAAGCCCATGAAGAAGAACCCTGACTACAAGGGCAAGTGGACTGCACCCTACATTGACAACCCGGCCTACAAGGGCGTCTGGGCTCCTCGTAAGATCAAGAACCCCGACTATTTCGAGGACAAGCACCCTGCCAACTTTGAGCCCATGGGAGCTGTAAGTGATCCTTTATTAAATTACCCCTATTGAAGAGGCAACTAACACATACGAATAGATTGGCTTCGAGCTCTGGACTATGCAGCCTGACATCCTCTTCGACAACATCTACATTGGCCACTCCATCGAGGAGGCTGAGAAGTTCGCAAATGAGACGTTCTTCAAGAAGATTGCTGTAGAGAAGGCGCTCGAAGATGCCGAGAAGCCTAAGCGTGAGGACAAGCCCAAGTCTCCCTCTGACCTCAAGTTCTTGGACGACCCTGTCCTCTATGTCAAGGAGAAGGTTGACCTGTTCACAACCATCTTCGCAAATGACCCTATCCAGGCCATCAAGTTCGTCCCTGAGGTTCCTACTGCGATTGGCGGTCTAATCGTCACCATTGTAGCCCTTGTCGGTATCTTCACCATGGGAGGTGCCGCACCAGAGGCTGCTAAGAAGACGGCCGCTGATGCCAAGGAGAAGGTTAAGGATGCCAAGGACAAGGCTGCTGAGGCCGTCTCGACTGGCGCTGAGAACGTGAAGGCGGAGGTTAACAAGCGTAGCACGAGAAGCCAGTCGTAAAAAGTAGCTGGGAGCAAAGGTGGGAAGGTAACAAGGGGAAAATTTCGGGGCTTGTTCCAGCTTTGTAGGGACTACTAGGGGTTACGATGCTATTCTAAGGCATCTAATGCTTTTGGGACTTGACTTTTACTTGCATGGCGTCGGTGTGTTTTACACAACCCAATAAATTAAGTTAAGCGAATATGTATTAGCCCGTGTAGTAATCTCATATTAAGTACAGTATTAAAGCAAGTTCAAGGTCCGTCCCATGTAAGGTTGAGTTATAGGGGATAGTACACTCGCCGTCGTCTTTTTCAATGCATATTTGGTACGATGTAAAGCTCCTCCACCCGGTTCTTATGGGGATGCTTCATCACAAATAGTCAACGTAAATATGTACTGCCGCTAGAACTCAGCTTTTGGGGGTTCTACACATTACGATGGAAAAGCGGCTTTGCTAAAGAGTCTTACTATCATTAAGGATCAGGTTTATCACGGGGCGCCTTTAATCACGATAAAAATTCCGTTGGGATCTATGATAAATTGGATTTTCTACTTGCTATGAAAGACTTACCCACTTAGTGTTAGTTTTGAATAGGAATTGAACGAGACGTGTAAACATTCGCGAGATAACAAGTTCATCTGAATAGAGGCTGTGGATAAAACACCCAAGGACTCCGGGAAATAGGTTGCTAAAAGGGGGTCAGAGCAGATTAAGTGTGGAGGGAAATCAGATGATCACCGAAAAAATCGCCATTCACCCGAATCTCTCTGTATCCCGGACCAACCCAGAGACTTCGAAGGGCCATAGTTGGCAAGCCCGTCGAGATTCGGGTCGTAAGACAAGGAAATATCGTCCCACCAAGTCTGGCCTGCCCGTCTATCGCTGCTAGAAGAGCTATGAGAACTATCTGAGCTATGCGGAGATGCATTGTCCCAGTGGAATTCATCGCTAGTTATGGACCCTGACTTCTCCTCCTCCAGTAGCTTATCCTGTCGTCCGTGGTCGGCCTTAGTGTTCGTCTCTGGCTTTAGCTCCCAGGGGTTGGCGTTGGCGTTGCTCAGGTTAGACGATTCTGGGAAAGCCTGCATTACAAGTACAGTCGGTACCGGGATCTTGGGTGGCCTTGAACTTTTCTTCCGGCACCGCTGTTCGTACGCTTGCCTGCCCTCCGAGACGGCGCGGCCTTTCCTAGGTTGTGAATCGGGGCAATGAGTACACATGAGGTCACAGAGTTCGCCTGCTTTCTCACAGAGCTTCAGAGGCAACTTAGCCTGGTGTGTGCGATGTGACTTCGCGCACTTAACCCCCTTAGCAGCTTGAATCGACCCTTCATCTAGACTGTCCCGTCGGTGATGCCAAAGGAATTCGGGCCCGACACTGGGTGCCTTCTCCATGCAGCGCTTATACTCTAAGCGGAGTTCCTCGTCAGTCAGATTAAACCAAGGCTTCTTCTTGTGTGCGCACTGTCTAATTGGTGAAGACTCAACTACTCCATTGGCATTGCTGGGCTTATGTCCCCCGCGACGTAGCAAACGTGTTAAATAAGCGCGCCGAGACCCCTGGATTTTAGTACCGTTTTCCAAGTTTATATGCCCTTTACTCAGACTGTGAGAAGACCGAGGAGCTTCCCGTTTGAGAGTCGTGCGTGGCTTTACATTGTGACTTTTCGTAGATATTATCTTCTTTCTGTTCTTCCACAGACTCAATAAACCGAGGCAGCTCATTTTGCTGAGTTAACCGAAAATACTTTCGAAGAAGAAACCGAAAGCTTGCTATCTCTAAAAAGACAGTGAAAATGTACAATGTTTATCTTGAAAGGGCCTCAGTTGGCTAAGCATAAACGGGCACTAAGAGACGGGGTTGGCAATATATATAGCTGTGTGTAATGCGATATTCTCTTTTGACAATGGTCTTGTGTCCGGACAATGGGAGACTAGCCATTCTTGCTTATGCAGGATGATACTACCTTCGTCCTAGCTACGCAAATATGGACGTGTGTCTCCTCTGCTGCTTTGTTTCGAAATGGCTTTGGTATATATGTGCGCTGGATTGTCACAAAGACATTGAAACAATAAGTTTCATTGTCTTGAGTTGGCGCTTGGTGTTGCCGTGAATAGGAGGTTTCTCGAAGGGTCTTCAAAAGGGTTAGTTTCTTGATATACTTAAGGATGCCTTGCTGCCTCATGAACAGCTACTTATCAAATATGTGTAAGAGATATTGTCGGTTCTGACGAATCTCATCGTCGGAGTGTAATCTCCCTCAGCTAGGGACTAGTAGCTCTCGCTTGATAATATCTGGACCGGCTTTGGCCCAGATATTTATATGTAAACACACTACATAAAATGTGCTATGAGTGGAAAGAAGAGTACGCCGAATGTCGTCACGTTTCTCGAATACTCGAAAAGTGCCCCAAGTACTATGAGCAACAGGAATCAGCAGGGACCTTCCTCGGTCGTCTATTCCATAGAAACGTCAAGAATAAGGGACATTGCGGTCGTCTCACCACTCGTCATGCGGAAAAGCCCTATTGCTCGGTATGCACGGTTATGGTCGAACTCCGGGCCCAACGTGTACGAGATGATACTCTGATGGCCAATCAATTGGGCTTACTTAGCTTAGAAGATGATTTCCGACGCCCTTTCAAGGCATACAGAGAGAGGAGAAGAGAAGCAGCTAGAAAGTCGTTCGAAAGGGCAGAGAGGCATATCCAGCATGGTAAAACAAATGATAACCATGGAGTATGGGTACCTGAGTCGCATCATAATCCGCAAACGTTGGCTGGGAAAGAGACGGATGCTCAAGCAGCGGAGACGGCGCAACCAGTGAGCTCTTCCCCATGGTGGAAAAGGCTATTCAAGTTCAGCCTCTTTTCTCGGAAAGGGGGGAAGAAGAAAGAGTCGCAGGAGCCCAAGCAGAGTCTAACTAGAAGCCCCCTGCGCGGCCATCGTTTTCATGCTAAAAAATTTCCAGCTTCCGATCACTCAAACCCTCCCCAAAGACCAGCAGAGCCAGCACCGAGGCATGACTACCAGCAACGGCCAGACGTCGTTGAGAATAGAGCACCTAAACCACCAGCTCTGAAGCCTCCTCCTCCACCACCGCTTCGCCCACAACTTACGCGGCACGATATCCACAATTGGCCGCAGACAAGACGATACGCTTCACATAAACCCCCTTCTTTAGCATCGAAAGCAGCGCCAACAAAATATCCAAATTTACGGCATAAAGCAGGTCAAGTCCACAACATCTGTCCTCCAAGGCAGCCCGCAGCTCCAGACACTGTCCCCTTACCCGAATATCAGGTGTATCTCAACGCTCTAAGGGCCGTCCCAAGTCACTCCACCCTAAGTACTGGATTCGTAGCACACTTACCTGGTCCAAGACCGCCCCCTAGGAAGAAAAAAGGAAGTGACGCCGCCAAAGAATCGCCAGGATCATTTTTGCGTAGGATGATGGGAACAGGTCCAACGACACCGGACTCGCAGATCAGTGATATTAGTTTCGCATGTCAAGATTCGGCGCGGTTGACAAACCGAGACAAGTAACCTGTTGCCCGCAAATTCAGAAGGAGAGAAGATACCCGAGGCTCCTATATTTCTTTTGTTATTATTATTCTAAAGACTTCTGGTATGTTACCCCTTAAATCCCAGTGGTTTATATAGGGAAACACGTGACGTATCGAAGCCATTAGGATATGTCCACTATATATATATATATACATATATATATGATGCAAGTGATTCAGTTTTCCCCTTAAGTTTAGTCAACCCAATAGAATAATAATATACTAGAATATGATTTCGAGATCTCAATATGTTGTCCTATGTTCAGTTGGTGTAAATCTTTGTGCTGAAGATGAGCCTAGACTATACATTAAGAAGGCCATCGCTCCTCTAGGTGCTATATACATCAGTAAAGGGTATTTATTAATCTGAAAGAGGGTTCGGTCGAGGATCATTGCTCAACTTCCCAAACATAGTATAGGATGCTGGGCGTTTGTGTGCCAACAGAACTTTTGTCACAAGCCAACATTTAGTAGCTTACTGGTCATTCTTGCCCAGATACCGAACTAACTCCAAACACCTTCCAAGTAGGCGACATCTCGGGTGTACAGAGTGATATAGTTGGTGAACCTTCACCTGCTCTCCCTTCGGCCGCAGATGGTTGTCATGGACGCAATCTTTACCCAGCGCGTATCGCTCATTGGGTCTTCCCGTTCTTCGTAGTACTGGCCGCTTTTCGTTCCCTAAACTTGGCGACCTCGGCCTCGACAGCCTTCCCAACGCGACTTTGTAGCTCTCGTCTATAGCCGAACTTGAATAAGAACTCAAGCCAGACGAAAAGGGGCGCTAGGAAGATAGCTTGGACCAAGTTATCTAATAATGCTGGTGCTCGACCCTCGAAGGCCCCGTGCCCGACGAATTGTAGCAGCCAACACACTATGTGTACGATAATGGCGACTTGGTTCGTTAAAGTTGGATTTTCGGAATGGGCTGTGTTCGTGACCGCAGCTGCCCCGAGGCATATTAGAGCTAGGATAGTTCCGGCAACTGGTTCGAGAAGGACATATAAGCCGCCCCATGTGAATGCTGCTAATGTACCGAGATTGAGGTCGAGATGGGGTATCGTTAGGAACTTAGGTAGAGGGATAAGTGTGCCCGAATTTGCAGCCTATCAAGAGGGGTCATACTATTTTAGCAATCATGAAGTGCCGAGGAACAAGGTCATGGTGTGAACATACTAACGCGAACCCGGAGAATAATATTAAAGGGACGCAAACCATATGAATGGCGACATTGAAGGAGTTGCGGTGGTAGGCGCCGTACTATGGAGCGTTTGGTTAGCTTTTGTTCTTCTCAATAAACAGATGCATTGGTGTAGGTAGACTAACAAAGGTAAGTTGCCTCTCGAGGTTGAGCGTCATCGTGACAGATGAGACGATACAATGTACAGAGAATTCCAATGAGTGTGCGGATGGCAGCGTGTAGTATTAGATATAGGGTGGTTGTATAGGTGGAGAGGGAAGCTTAGGGATATAATCGAAATCCAAATTATGTATCTTTTTAGTTATTGGCCATGGGGGAATCTTTGGTGAGGAGCAGTGGGAGTGGGGCAGCCCATCGTCCACGCAGCCACCAGACGTTTATCTCCTTAAAGGTGAGTGAAGCTCGCTGGTAGAGCTTCAGGAGCCAAAGCAACATGTAATGTACTCCGTACCAAAAAGAGAGTACATATGTAGGTACATATTGTACCTACATAGGTATAATATGTACTAAAATAAGGGACGGGCACCACACGGGACGAACGAACGAACGATGCATGTGTGCATTTACGTCAGTTGTTTTCGGTGAATCTGAACCGAGCCGAACCCGAGGTTTTGCCTTAGGTTAGGTACCAGATTATACATCATACGGTACATGTAGGTATGTAGTACAAAGCCAAAAAAGTGGATCTATCCCCAGGTCGCACTACTGTGCACTACCGTATGTACCCGTGTACCGTAGTGTACGGTAGCTGTGGACATGACCTAAACCCGACCTAAACCGCATGCGGTGTGTTCATTGAACATTCGAGGTGAACATCAATTTGAACTTTGAAGCTAGTAGGTACGTAGGTACTTAAAGGTGAATAAAGGCCAGGCAGGTATATGTATGTACCTAACACAAGCTTTAACCCGCTAGCGGCGACGCGCGCCTCGTTCTTCCATCATCAGAACTGCGCCGAAATTTCTTTACATTCGGCCATCGCATCATTCGCAACAGCAGCAAAAGCAACGCCTCTCTCTGTCGTGAGTTAGGCTGCCTTCATTCGTTTTTCTTATATTTCTTGATGACTTAATGATACCCTAGATTTCTCATATTTCTCTTTAGATGCGATAGCGGGCTCGAGGCTTAGGTTCGCACCACCTCAGCCCTGCCTTGCCCAGCAACCTTACGATTAACCCATCACCTTTTTACCGACTCTCCTCACTGCCCGTCGATATTTGCTCGTTTTCGAAGTCGGTGCTCTCCCAAGACTCGGCGGGGATCATTTAATACTCATCGCGACAGCGCGGTGTAGAAACAACCCCCTACCGACAAGTTCCACGAACACGAATATACCGTCACGGTAGCGCCAGTCTTAATCCATCCCGTCGCATATATCCTGACCGCCAAACACTGCCGCACAAAGAATCCATCAAGATGTTCTTCCTTTACAATCTCGAGCGACGGGTTACCCTCCACCCATCTTACTTCGGCAAGAACATGCATGAACTTGTAACTAGCAAGCTTCTGAAGGACGTTGAAGGCACTTGTACTGGGAGTTATTATATTATCTCGATTATGGATACTTTCGATATCTCCGAAGGACGTATCCTTCCTGGAAGTGGTCTTGCCGAGTTTACTGTCGGTTATCGTGCTGTTGTCTGGCGTCCTTTCAAAGGCGAAACGGTAGGTTGCTTACCTAAGTTCTGCTTCCCTGGACTTGTGCTAAGCTGGTAAGATCGATGCAATAGTTGTCTCGGTCAACCAGCATGGCTTCTTCTGTGAAGCGGGACCACTCCGCATCTTCGTCTCTACCCACGTGAGTGTTTTCCCTAGGGCCAGTGCACGTAATTCGAGCTTACAGACATTATCAAGTTGATCCCCAAGGAGGTCAAATGGGACCCGAACGCGACCCCTCCTCAATTCACCAACAATGAAGACACAACTATCGAGGTGAACACACAGGTTCGGGTCAAGATCGTGGGTACGCGAGCTGAAGTTGGTGAGCTCTGGGCCATTGGAAGTATTAAGGAGGATTATCTTGGGTATTCTACTCGCTTCATCCCTTTACTTATCTGTCCGTTGATGCTGATAGCCCATCCTGCAGGACTCTACAGAACTAGTGAGCAAGTACATTCGTGCCTTCAGCTCATCTCTTGTGCTCGGTGCCGTACTTTTCGTACGAGGCGGAATAATCTTCACGCTCATCGAGGATATACAATCCATAGGTTTTTGCGACCATTTGGATGTGTTTTAGGGTTAGTCACATCCAGAAACTTTGCAATTACCATAACATAGGACCACTTAACTCCGCGGAGCAACTATATCACGCGCTTTTGAAATGACTTGCCTGTAAATAGCAGCCAAGTCAAGCCCTATGGTTCTATTATATAGACCTAATGCAATCCCGGAAATAGGGACTGTTTCTACCATTCATGAAGGTTACTGGCTGTCAATAATTGGTGTTTAACTCGCGCAGGAATTGGCTTCTCATAGGCCTTAGATTAGGAGAAAATGAATTGCCATTGATCTAGCACAAATGAACCGTCTGTCTTCCCAGCCTGACTCTTTCTTATCTTAATCCCCTTTCAAAGTGCGACTGTGCGGTGGATGCTGACGCTGGCCCAGAGAACCGGCCACGTAACAAGGTTTGATATGTCAATTCCTGGTAGAAAGTAAGATCTTAGAATTAGGGTCGTAGACCTATGAGGTTGGGTGAGCGTAGTTATACTAAGTTATTATGCAGAACGTGTGGAGAGACTAGGGAAGAGATCAAGAATCCAAAACGATGAAAATATTTTCGTCCTTAACTCTAGTGAGGAACCTGTTTTGAAGATGGGCGTCTATTTCTGTCTTTTGGGTTGTGTTCGTGTAGGTATTGTGGCAGAACTCTGACGCCTCCTTATCCACCTAAAAGCTGAACGATCTCAACTCTCGTAACTCATTTTAAGCCACGCTAGATACAGTCTATATAAACTCAATAGACATGAGGCGCGCCTTGGCATGCCAGATTCATCTGCGGATCTATCGGATTCTCCTTCCTTTCATCCAACTTTAATGCAATTCTCAGAGCCCTCTTATCCTTGATATGTCCTATTAGCATGAAGCATAAAGTTCGACCTATCTATAGTATTCTTCCAAAGATGTCCAACCTCATCTCTATTATGGATTTAGATGAGGTCCAACCCAATGGACAAACAAATTCATCGAGGCAACAACAGACCCTAAATGTGTTCTTGGCGGAAGATGAAGACTCCTCGAATACTCCGGCTTTGCAGCTAAGTACCCAAGCTACTACAGCTAAGAAAGAAATCGACGATAATTTAATACGACAGTTCTCTCTTGATCCGAGTGCGTCTCGTATGCGGAGCTACAAGGACAGAAAGGGGATAGGCAAGGCTGTCGGTTTACAGGATCAAGTACCCGTCGCATCCCCAAGCAGCAAAGAAACCCACGAAATAAAGGGGATGGAAATCATCAATTATTTTCACCCTACAATTAACACCGTTCTCAGCGGTATTTCACGGATCACAAGTCCCGCACCTAGTTCAAGCAGTCAGCGACAGGACCCTACGCCCGTTCCGGAAGTCTCTTCAGAGACGGCTACTACACTCACAGGAGACAACGGGAAACACCAAGTTTACCGAAAACAGAAAAACAACCCAAATAGAACGCCGTTGACGACAGAATCTAATAGGACTAGAACCAGACTTCGTCACTACGGCAAATATCTCACGGTATCTGAACCATACAAAGGCCTTGACAGACCCGGGTGCCCGAAATGCGGGTGGACCTTACTCTCCAAGCCTTTTAGCACACCGGACGCCCCTATTATCGTGGTGACAGATCCGAAAGGCATAGTTATGTACCCATATGATCATACCTATTACCCTAGTGACCAGGATGAATATGATTCGGACGACTCGGATGTTTGGGATTGAAGTAATTGGGAGTTTGTTGGAAATAGTGGAAGCTGAGGTGCCAGTTGTTATTGGACGAGTTGATAGTCGTCTGGGGATAGATCAGCATATGTAAAGCTACGTTCTGGCAAGAAGATAATTGTCTTTCCTCTGATAATGATGTGACGGGCGTTGTATTCCTCATTTCGATATTCAACCCATATTGCGATCCTTCCTTTTAGTGGCGTCTTCCCTAGTAAACAACTAGGTGTGGAAAAGGGGCTACTCTACAAGCGACCGTGCAAAGAGGAAGTCGTTGAGAAAAAACGGATGTAAATTCTAGCGTTGGATAGGAGGAATATCGAGGGTCCGGAAGGATATCATAGGAGACACCGGTTGAAATACGTTGCGGGCTTGGAGGTGGTCGAGAACGATGCGGCGGTGCCAAGTTTCGCACGTTGAAACCCGAGTGGAAATCAGAAGATTGTTTTCGTTATTTTCCTCTAGAGCTTGAATTAGTCTAATCCCATAATCAAGACAATATGTCAAGGAGTTGAGGACAACGAATTCATAAGAATGACGAGAGCAGCTTTGCCTAAACAACTAATTTGTAGGTACTCCCCAGGTGAAGCCACGGGGGTAATAGTAGGTGATTACAAGATCGCGATTCAGCAAACGCTTTCGATTAAGAAGGTACGCATAACCACTAACTTTAGAACGATACGATTGAAGATATAGGAGACCTCTCAAGAGCCCAATGTTTTGAGTGATGGCCTGGGTGATAAAGGGTGCCTTGGAGAACTTGCAAGAAGCCCCTTCTGTGAGCCCTGTACGACGCATGAGAGAAGAGTTGGGGGCATCCTGTTTTGTCAGAAGTTTGAGACTACAGTACAGTATCCAGTCTTAGCTAGACACCAGTATGTTCCATTTAGCTAAGTGGTTGACTACCTGCTACGAGCCCCTAGGTTTAGTGTTCCCTAAACCCCTCCTAAGGCAACCACAAGCCCTTTACGCTATGCGCACTTTTCCTGTCTTATGTACTCTCGACTCGCTTCCCCTTCATACAAATCTCAAATATCTCTTCTTGTGCCATATATAGGATCAAGTTGGTCGAGGAATGCAAAGAAGCTGAATGCCTAAGCCTTGTAGTGTAATACAATATACAATGCCCAGGCCACATCAGGTTAGATGAAGTGTAAGGTTACAGTGCCTCATTCGACGATAATAAACGGCAGTCGTCAGAGGAATGCTGCTACTTTGGTAGCGTGTGTCTACCTACATAAGCACGATCTTCATGAACCCTTCCCCCTCGTGTTAGCGATTCGGGACCGACGGACGCCAGAGCCGGTAGCCTTTTTCAGTTTCCATGGTTTGATACCGGTTAGCATACTGTGTATAACACGAAAGATGCCTCTCGCTTCTCACGGCTGTTAGGGTTTGAATCATCATGGTGTTCTACAATTTAGTGACATAAGGGAGAGATGGCATATTCAAAACACTCAGTTATCAATATGTGATCTTTGAGAAGCCCAGTCTCCCATGGAGTGATTAGAGACAAATTATTATCCTGTTCATCCCCTAAGCTCATGAAACTCACCTTGGGCATGGATGGCGGCGACAAAATCTCGACCTCAATTGCCTTTAGCTTCAGTGAAGCAAGCATGAAGTAATCTACCGACTTCCGCAATCTGTTGATGGCGACAATCACATTACTCATGTCATCATACTGTCGACGAATTTGTGGATGGACTTCGAGGGCCGTAAATTGACCGTTTGTCATCAGCAGAGAAAGCAGGGAATATCACCGTGCCCCAATCAAACAAGAACACATTTCGAATAATTCCAAGTGAGTACTCAATCCGAGTTCGTCCGTAGTTCTCTAGAAAAGCAATATCGGTTGAACCCTGCCTTACAATATGATCACTCCTATCTTATGGTGTGGGGGTGGCTGTCTGCTCCTGTAGTCATCTTCTATGCTGTTACCCACCCCTTCCTGTCGACTAGAATGTTACATCTAACATTAGTGCCCATTATCAAGGATAAATGCAAACTATCACGTCCTTCAGAGACCGAGAAGAGTAAGAGTACCGGGATGTAAGTCTATATGCTCGTTCTAGACAAACCCTAGGACTTCCTCATCGTTACCGAAGAACCGCTAATGCAACATGTATGCATAACAAACCAATTTTTATGCTATACCCGCATCCTTTGATGTCACTATCAGTTGATCTATACAACCCCTATTTGTTGGTTAATATGGGTGTGACAAGAAAGAATAAGAGACCCATCGTGGACCTTTCCCTTTCTATCTGGTATTAAGAAGAAGTGGCTCCCCGTTTTTCTGATTTTCTATACCAGAGCCTCGGGACGAGGATCAGCTAGAAACCGGGCAGCCGTTGGAAGACTGGGTGTAGAAGCGGCCCGCACCGCCAGGACCCGTGACTCGGTGCCAAGTGTTGAAGATCGATCTATGGGACTCCATGCTAAGCGCCTTTGTATGCAAACCTACCAAATCTAACCCTTGACGGAAAGACCCAAGCAATATTTAACGTTGCTTTAAATCCCTTGTAACACAGCGCCGGCTCGGAACCGGAAGCGATGTAGTATAGAACCCGAGTCGGGATTTGCTTACGATGGATGAACTGACCTATCACCCCAGCGCAGTGCTTCGAGTACTTTGTTTATACTCCCTCGCTACCTATTTTCCCCTACGCGATTGAGAGGGGGAAGTTTGAATGCTACCGTACCGTAACACGTCTATTGGATTGTATCTTGGCAAAGGCTACTGGACCCGACAGTATGGCACCCAATCGTTGAAAGCCAATGGCATCGTATAGAAAATATGTACCAGCAAATCAGCTTCCGCTCTTTTCTGGGCCGTATATGCAACCTTCCGCTGGCAAGGGTCCCACTGATGAATCCTGTTAACTTACAAGGTGGCCTGAGAGAGCGCGTTACCCTCCTAGTTTCGAACCCATCGTCGGCTTACCTATTTACTGTAGTCCAGAAGGGTTATACTTGTTGGAGTATTCTGTGGCGGCTCTGTTGCCCAAGCGGTTTCGTCACTAGTATCCACCGCACCTCAGCCTAAACCTCTCTCTCGAGCTGTCATATCGCTTCCCCGAGTCTGATCTGCAGTAGCTTCTCAAGCCACCTCACTTCAAGAGGGAACTCGACCCGCTCTACCGACACCTTCCAACATACTCAACCAAACTTGCCAAATTATCGAAGTACAACCAGGCCGTGACGATCCATGGCGAGGGGCCACCATGAATGACCCTAGCAAAAACTTTGGCCCTATTGCCGTCTATCCTCAGGTGATAGCACATATATGGGGCTCCCAACCGTATAATCACGAAGGCCCTTTCTAGGCATACCGCGTATTCCTGTCGCATTAATGGCTTTGATATATGCAGTAGGGATCAGACCATATGGCGATAGTGTGGCTAGCTCGCAATTAATAACCAAAAATCAACTTGCACTGATGATCCTGGATCTGCTTGGTCGTGAACATTCCTCTACGAATACCGGCTAAATGCCGTGAAGGGAATTCTCTTATCTTACCCAAAGGGTGCTGACTATTATGCATGGCATGTCTTCATCTCACAGTTATTTCTGGACGAACTATCCAGCAGTAATGATAGAGGTGAGTCTTCAGGCCAGTCTCAGATCACCGACGAAAGCTACGTAATAGATCCCAGCACGCGAGACCGTTTCCTATCTGCCTTCGACACTGGTACCGGTTCAAATCTACCACTTGTGACTCCACCAGCGAAGAGAACGAGTACCAATACCGCGTAGACGGAAACCAATCAGGCATCAAATTTCAACGATATTTGCCGCTATAGGACGACAAGGGGTGTCTACGACTAGGCTAGACGAATGGCGAGATCCTCCTTCTGCATCATCCGTCTTTTCCCAAGGATCCCTAGCCATGATGACGAAGCTGATTGCGATCTAGGTTGCCTGCAGCAGCGGGGGATTATTCAATAAGAATCATTCTACTTCACTAATAATAAGCTGCCTGCCGGCGGTCTTCCTAAGGTCAACTGGAGCGTTATCTTCAAGTGTCAAAAGGCGCTAGCATAGAGACCGATGATAACAAACAGCAGTCATGGGACTAATGGTTGGTAAAACCGACGACCACGTTTGTTTACACGGCTGTAGGCTCGTTGGTTTGCATGCATTAGCTGAGAAGGACAGACACATATACACCATTTATCCCCTTTCTTCCGGCTACAAACCGTGGCGTCGGGATACTAAGGTCAGACTACGATGTTTACGGCTGGGATCGGACTTTCACTCCAGCTAGGCAGAGGCAAGCGCCAAACGATAGGTAAGCCATGACAAACTATAATCGTGAAGACAAACTAAAGTGGTTATGAATGGTCTTCCATCGAGGTAGCTAAACAGCGTACATAACGACTAACACTAGATCACATTCTACATGCTAGACTCACGTACCACTCATAACAAGACTCGAGGGAAAGGGAAGAAAGCCCTCATACTCCACAAGGAGAGTCCTGTCTGCTAGTAGCGTTCTGCCCCTTAGTTCGTCGCCCATACCATTATCTTGACTTAGGAGTAGCATTTGCTATCTGCTTTGCGAGACTAGTGGCGCACATGCTGACTTTTCAATAGACATTTGCTACCCCCCAGTTCGGGAACAACGTGAATATAGAATCCTAACACTATACACGGCGTAAAATAACCACGGGAATTAGTAGATGGCTGGTCCGTAGTTCCCCGGTCTTCTTCGATCCTACAATCGTGATACCGGTTCTATGACATCTCCCAGCCATAGAATGGATGGATAGTAATTTGTGTTACCGGTAAGCGGGAATAACAAATATGCACCATGTGTTCCGCATGAGTATTATAGACGGTCCCGGGGATGGAGTTGACGAATAGGGGTACTTCCATAGGCCCACGCCTCTAGGCTGGGTCGCAGAGACGGCATACACTACTACGTCGAACCCAAGATTTCAAGCCTCCGTATGGGCCATAAACATAAATCTCGATCTAACTGCCGGAATATAACTTAGGATCGACTACGATAACTCATCGCCTCCATGCGCCTACAGATGGTGGTGTTGGTTGCTTGTCAATGTTGGGGATCTAGGATGGTAACACGGTGTAAGATCTCAGAGGCTAGTGGCGACGGTGATTCATGAGATATCTTTACAGATTAAAGAATAATTTGGGTTCGTATAAGATAGACTTCCTCGAAACTTCTCTTTGGTCAAACTTGATCTACCGGCTGTTGGCTCCCCCCAAGTTATGTGATATGCATGGTACTTAGGTTAAGCCTACATTCAGAAATTGAATCCACAAGAGGGAATACGACAACGCCCTATCAGTCTATGATTCGCTCTGTGACACTCGACGTAAGACTGACACATAGACCATCACTGACGAAGTTTGCCAGCATCGTGTTAGTCCTACCTTACTGCGGCCCTGCCTTCGTGCCACCATAGTCGTGCATGGAACACTCACCTAGAAACGTTCAAGACACAGACAAAGAATCTATTACGATATTCAAAGAGAAACAACGGCACCCAAAAAGAAATTACAACAAACTACGACACGCTACTGGAAACTAGAGCCTTAGTGTATCATCGACGCACCAGACCCAAAATGATTTCTTCGATTCATCCTGGCTTCAAAGCTCTAGTTCTCGGCAAAGGGAGCTCGGGTATACCCCTGACTTCATCTTTCCTGGCCAGGAGGTTATCTACCGCCCAGCATCAGAATGCCTTTGTAACACGTCCTTTACCTGTACCTCTACCTGAACCTAACCCCGTGCCCCCTGTTCCTCCGGCGCCTCCCAAACCATTTCCAGCATGGCCAACATCTTCCCCCGATGCCTCCGACGAATTCTGGCGCCCTATTCCGCAGTGGAAGGATGTGCCCCTCAAGGACTTTGCCTCCTGGGGATGGGGAGTTAAGGTAGAGTTGACCTCATTCTCCACCCACTACTGATACTTGCTGATAAACACTATAGAATGTCGTCGAAACCAATAAAAAGTCAAGGAGTAAACTGTCAGAGTTTCTTTATGCCGTCCTTCCAGAAGAGGTCCCTCGTGCTAAGGGCCTCCAAGGCCTGCAAACCCGCGATGAGTTTGTGGGTGATGTTGTGAGCGGCCTTAAGAAATGTGCCATGTCTGTCAGGGCCATGTAGGTATCCCGAAGAAGTATAAAATCATTAGTAGAGGTGTCTCTCTACATGAATAGATCATGATAGGGCTGACTTCAATAGGCCGTATGTGTTAAGCAGGATCAATTGGAAAGATCCAGCGAACGACCCCATCTTTCGCCAGTTTATCCCACTGGGTTCTATCATGATAGAGGATCATGAAATCCTTAAGCTCGATTCACTAAACGAGCAGGCAGATTCCCCAGTCCCTCTGATCGTACATCGCTATCCTGACAAAGCGCTCTTCTTACGTATGACATCTCAACATCCCCGTTTGCTTTCCTGTATTGCTAATGAGCCAAAGCCACATCGGTTTGCCCAACCTACTGCGTATATTGTACAAGATCGTATAAAGTTGGTCCCAGTACAGAGTTGATCACCAAGGAGCCTTTCAGAGCATCACGTGAGCGGTTGCAAGGGGCCTTTGAATACATTGAGAGCCAAGAAGGACTGCATGACATCGTCGTCTCTGGTGGCGATTCCTTCTATCTTTCGCCTGATGTCCTTGAATTGATTGGTGACCGACTTACCGCCTCGAAGAACATTGAGCGATTCCGATTCGCAACTAAGGGCCTAGCGGTAGCACCGCACAGGTTCCTCGATCAGGACGACCCATGGACGGATACTCTGGTTCGTATATCAGACAAGGCAAAGAGGGCAGGCAAGCACATGGCTTTGCATACCCACTTTAACCACCCAAATGAAATATCATGGATCACAGAGCAAGCTAGCCTACGGCTGCTCCGAGCAGGTATCACCATTCGCAACCAAACGGTGTTGCTGCGCGGAATTAACGACGATGTTGATACTATGTCAACTCTTATCAAGAAGCTGGCCAAGATGGCGATTCAGCCAGTGAGAATCTGAATAATCTCTAAAATTGACCGGCCACTGACCATTACTTACTTAGTATTACGTTTACCAATGTGACATGGTGCCAAAGATCGAGCACCTTCGCACGCCCCTGCAGACCATCCTCGATATAGAGTCGCAGATTCAGGGAACGGTGGCCGGGTTTTACATTCCGAAATTTGTGGTTGATCTTCCCGGCGGTGGTGGCAAGCGGCCGGCGTCACTCCACGAGTCCTATGACCGCAAAACAGGAATTTCCACATTCACGCAGCCAGCATTGAAGGGCAAGGGCAGGGATGGTAAGGTGTATAAGTATTATGACCCGGTGGAATTCACCTCTAGTCGGTAATTCCTCCTTCTGTTCTGGGGTCGATTGAGGGTGGCCGAAGCAACGACGGGGCATATTCGAGAGGAAAGCTGGCGGTGACATGCATAATGTTGAAGCGGCCAGGACATCACGGTTTCCTATCGATCGGATCACTATTAGGTATAGTATGATAGTAATCTCACATATATCTCGGATCAATATATGTATGTGCCTTCATCATGTGGGACCCTGAAGTTTTCAGTATCTCAATTAAGGCCGTACCCCGCCTTGCATCTCGAGTATTGTGTGCTCGTGCGTACGTCATGCATGTTCAGTATGGCCTGATGAATGCGCACCGCACAGGAGCCAAGAAGAAGCAGGATATGTGCGTTTCAGACAACAGCGATAGCCTCGCGGTAGTGTCTTATCATGTGTCCAATAGCCTGGGATATTATCTGTTTCAAGAGTAGATCCTGTCCAAGCTCGCCCAAAATCTGTGGTTTTCTCATGGGGTCAATGATAGGGTTCCAGTGGCTGAGTGTACCTTCGTACATGACCTATTAGGGGCTGAACCGGGTCTGCCGGGTCCTGGTGAAGCCAGCTCGCCAAGCTCCCGATGACTTAAGATTAGGAGATGAGATGTCTGGTGAGCATGGTATAATGGATCATTCGTAGACTCTAACTCAAACGAAGTTGAAGTACCGTAGGTGTTCGACGCCTTCCCCACCATTCTCTATCATCTTATTGTTTCCAAAAAGTTATATTTTAATTGCCTTTGATGGGTGCCTTTGTTACCTAAACCTGAGGCAGGGGTTGGACGCGGCCTCGAATCTTGACCACTAACCGAAAAGCTGACAAGGCGTATAGTGACACGAATCCATACTTTACAGGGTCTAGCGCTCGGGGTCCGTGAAGGATTCACACGCGAGTTGGGGAACGGAATATACCGCCGAGGTAGGATTATTGATATACCAAGTATACATACTAGGTATTTGGATGATATCCTCAAGATCGACAACTCTCTTCTGTATTGGTATATACATAGAGGTAGAGAATGAAATTATTTATTGTTTGGATATCGAATAAGTGATGAGTACACCTTAGGTAGAGAATCTTAGGCACTCTCTTCATAATGCCGCGGAAACAACTACGTTTCTATGCGGACTGGTTACACTGCGGCACGGCCTAACAATGCATTGGGTATCATTTACCACGTGCCATCTGATCTTGATATCGTAGCGATTTGGGGAGGGGAAAGGGGGGGGGGGGGAATGAGTTGTCCCAGATCCTGATGAATTGGACCATTGCGTGTTCGAGGTTGAGATGTGATTTAGGTAAGAGACTGACATGAACATGTAGGAGGTAATATGTATGTACCTAATTAATTTAATGTATGTACTGCAGGAAAGGACTACCTAAGCACAATCTGCAAGCTTTCCAAGGTTCGAGCACAGACTCAGAAACCTAAAGGGGCTGACTTACTTGGTACTATATACATATGTAACTTTAATGTTGCTAGGTCCATATCTGGTACAATATTATTGTGTACTACAGCCCTACTTACAATTACCAAGAATACATAACAGTCTGGTAGCTCTTGGTATGTAGTTCTCGGTAGCCCTCAGTAGCCACGTTTTTTCCCCTGGCGCGCGCAACCCCAAGAATGAGGAGAGAATTCTCCAATTTATTTCCACAAATGGGGCGCGTCGTTCCTGACTTAGCCTAACTTGGCCTAGATTCTCGTCCCGCGTAGCTAATAGTTTGTTCAACTAACGGCAAGTAACGGTCAGCTCAAGGGTCCTGAAATTCCCAGTGCTCAGGAACCGTTTCTGTCAGGTACTACTGTACATAATAGCTGTGTAGGTATTCGCGGGAAGTGTCATTCACTGGGGATACCACCCTTTCTACAACAGTACGGTGTGCCTGGTCTTTTTTTTCCCTCTCGTTCTCCGGGTAATGCGCACTGAACACCAACACGGATTCAATTTATCACCAAGGAGATTTTCATGCCCATGACTCTTTCTCCTTTTCTTTCAAGTTTTGTGTTTTTCTCTTTTGCTGTTCATCATCAAGTGTGCAATTTTGTTTTGTTTTGGACAGCAATCATGCCTTCTCATCTCTGATTCAATTCTCCAGGATTTTTCTGACATAATAATGTTTACTGGCATTCGAACCAACCAATCTTGTGTATTACACAACAATAATGCGGCGCTGCACAAACCCAAGACTCGCAAGCGACGGGAACCATACAGACCTACAAGCGACCCGCATCAATGCCGTTGACCGAAGTAGTACAATAGATTACCACAACAGCCTCCTCGACCAAGCCCGGCAGCAACACGAATTAGAGCGGCCTCAAAGGTCAAATCCACACCAATGTCATCCTAGCCAGAATCACTCGCTTGGTTCACTTCGACAATGGCTTCCGCTATCAAATTCCAGGAGACCCGGGACGACGGAAAATAACAATTCTGGAAGGAGATGTAAGAGGGCAAAGAATGAGAAGGATCAGAATAATCGCGAAGTGGCACCACCACCACATCCACATCTCACACGAAAAGATATCGAGGAATTTGAGGCTCTTCCCTTGGCTATTAGACGAAAGGTGAGTCGTGACTTTTATTTATTTATTGTTATAATCTCTATCTCATCTTTTCTTTTTATTATAGCTCTGCATTGGACTTATCCAAGAAAAGGGTAGGGCAATGTAAGGCAAGGCAAGAGAAAAAAGAAAAAGAAAAAAAGTCCATTACCTTTTCCCATTACAACAATCTTCGCAATTTTTCTTTTCTTCTTTGACAAGACTTCATTTTCCCCCTACGTCTCTCATTCTCGCAGACTGGCACGTCTTTGGCGTGTGCTTGTGGGGCTTAATATTTTCATGTTCATTCCCATCGGCTCAGATCTCTTTCGGATTGGGTAGTCCTTGAGAAACTGGACTTGCAGAAGACGCGCCGCCGCAACTTTGCGTGGCAAGTGTTTCTACCAATTGGGTCATTCCTACAGACCTTGGAAAGGGGGGTGGAAAGGGAGGGTCGCCAATCAACCGCCAATGAACCTGCATGGTTGGTCGCTTATAGGCTGCTAGCTAAGGAGTAGCAACAGCGGCGACCAACCTTAGATTGGTATAAACACACCTAGGGCAATCTGTATGCCTGCACATTGTAACGCTTTGGACCATTGCGAGTGCAGGTCTGCATCTTCATGCATGCATGGGTGCTATTATACTATATGCTATGCCCGTTCCTGCAGCAGAGCACACACATTTCACACACCCCGTTTCCCCCCCCCCCCCCCATTTAACATATGAAAGATTTCTACCAGTCTCACCAGTCTCTCCAGTCTTATCAGTCTTCGCCAGTCTTGCCAGTGATTTTACTAAATTCCTCTGTCTCCCTCTTTTTTATAGTATTTCTCCACCTTGGAACGTTTACGTCTCGCTCAATCATCGGGTATCCTGGACCCTACAGCCGACGCTTGCAGACATCATAAACTGAGGGGAGCTTCTCTCAGCGCCGTCCCCGGCAAGCCACTGGACCGTCCGATCACCGCCCCATCCCATCATCACACAGTCTCGGCCGATTTTGCTTTTCTGGCTAAGCTACCTCCTAAGATTAGGGAAAAGCATCTTACCAGGGAGGAGCAAGTTGTTATCGCTAAGCACCTAAGACAAAGCGTCATCCTGGATGCAGCCGACGAGGCCTTCTTGAAGGCGGGCCGTCTTGCAAGTCGACGCCCTACTCCTCCGCTTTACCCGCCAACCTTATCCTCATCAGGACGACCTAGCATGGAGTCTCTGTTGAGCGATAGAGCTTCCCCTGGAGCCCACGATACTCTTTATGATAGTTTCCGATGGTTGGATGAAGACGAGGACCTCGACCTTCGCCTTGCTCTCGACGACTATCACGTGAATCTGAGAGAGTCGGTGCCCATGTCTCCCAAAGACGCAAGACCCCCTTCGTTCCGTCGACATCTCTCTTTCTCCAAGATTCCATTTGGTCGTCCATCTATTTCCTCAAGCCGACCTGCGACCAAGGATGCAGCGCCTCTTACCGCTAACTCGGCATCTCAAAGTCCGATTACTTTTGCGCCACCTATGCGGAGGAAATCTAGGGCACTGTCTCTTATCACCCCGAAGCATTCTGCACAAGAATCAATCTCCTCGATTGACCCTGCTGCGGCCCATTATCAGGATCCCGAGGCGCGCCTGAAACTGCGAGTTTACCTTGCTTCACCGCAGAAGTTCGACGAAGCGATTGAATTTGGCTTCCCTTCGAATGACCCTTCGCCAGCAGTTGTACAAAGAGATTTGCCGAGGGCTATGGACCAATCGCGTTTAATGTTCTCTCCAGACTCGGAGAAGTTCAAAACATTTCTCTCGGACGATAAATCGTCGATCTACAGCGATGATGCATCGCTTTCAGATCCTGAGTCGCCTAGAACCCCAGACACACTAGATAAACATGACAAACCTCTTCAACTTCCTGGTGCCGATGATTATTCATCCAGGCTTCCAGAGGGTTATACGCAAGTGCCTGCAGCTTCGCGTGAAATGACACTACGTATGACGCTAACGCGACCCGATCTACGAGCCTGTGAGGACCAAATCTACGGATGGCAGAACGGATCTCGGCATTATTCCAGCAAACCGTCTCAAATTCTAGCATTGCGAGAGGACATGGCTACATCTACATACATCAAGGATGGTCCTAAGGAGAGCATGGACAGGATATTTGCCGATATCGATCAGGAGCTCGGTCCCCCATCTGCGGATAACAATGTGATGAAGCGCATCTGGAACCGAGTGCGACGAAGCTAAGACATAATAAAGGGCGAATATCCGCAGGGCTCGATATCCCTTCTACTCATGACTGACTATTTGGGTTTCTCAATTCATCTCACCGGCATCGCTCTTCTCTCATTTTGACGTTTACTAAAGTTCGTCTCTTTCGACCCCTGTCCTTTTATTCCATGTGGGTTCCATACCCTTGATTATTTAGCCATGAAAAACAACCCTCGCGCCTTAGGTAGCGCCGAGGAGACGAATGACATCGGATTGCGATCATCATGTCCCAACCTGGCGTTCATGCGCCCGGAATCAATCATTGCCTGGAGTTACAAGGTGTTCTTCTTGGTGGGGATTTTGCTGGCGAGGTATCCAAAATGCTATTTTATTGTTGTAAGGCCGCTTTGTTTGCAGGCCGAGTATGAGACATGTGTGCTGGAGAAACAGCAGTGGTGGAACCACGAATCGCAATGGAACCAGTCCCAGATCATAGCCCCCCTTTTACTACTCTTCACTAGACCTCAGAGATGTTCATCATTGCAGATCCTAGTCTAGATGCCAAATACATTGAATCGATGCCGAGGCAATTTAGGCCGGCTATACATCGTCTTTTCTACCTTATGGTCCTCTGGCTTCAGAATTAATGACTCGAGATTGATAGTCACGATAGTTACGATAGTCTATACCATCTAAACTATAGTAGGTAATCCTTGCATGTCAGATTGACTTGGACCTATGCAGGATGCGTAGATCCCTGAGGTCTGAGCGGTGAGACTACCAACTCGCGCATCGTTAGTTTTGTAGATACTTTCCTCTCGAGATGAAACACCAGCAAACATAAGTCGATTTTTTTTTCTAGACGCCTAGACTAGTAAAACATAGCGCCAGCATCCTCTTAAGTCGATGTTAGCGTCACTCTCTATCTCCTCTATACGATAATTAGGCGGAGTTGATCTTTCGATAAGCGCCCCGACGCAACGGGCCTAGGGCTGGACTTAGACTAGCGAATACCAAGACTTCCCACACGCTGCAGGTACGCGAGGCGCCATGTGATGCTTTAGTGCACCCAGCTAGCTTCAACTTGGGGTTTGGACCCCATTGGGAACGGTGCGTGCTCTGCTTTCTGCTTGGCACCGCAATGGATTCAGATGATGCGGGTCTTTGGGCTAAAGTCTATGCTACGGTCAGACCGCTACGTACTAAAAGACATACTATGTAAGGGTGTTGGTAAGAGGTTGGTAAACCCATGTGTATAGGTACTACGCGTAGATAGATTCCTTAGGGGAGGTGTTGACGAGAATGGAAATGAGAATTGCCGTATTTAGGCAGCATGAATTAATAATAAAACTTTTCGGGCGAGGAACCGGAATAGTCTGAGAGACGGGACGATGAATAGCGGGCTCGACATATTGCATTATCTCGGTATGTACCTAGCCTAGTAGCTACATATATGTATGTATATGTTAGGTAGGTAAGGTACATAAAATATGTGAGCAGGAAACGGGGACGAACGAAATAGCGTAGGAGAAAGACCAATTGAAGAAAATTAAATAAATAAATAGAAAACGAATCTGATGGATGTCCAACTCGATGCCTGATGTTGTATCCCGAGCCCTGAGCAACGCTGCATCTGCACGGTACATGCATATATCCCTAGCTCACAGCGGTTTCTACAAGGTTTCTACCTAAGTAGGTATGCAGGGGTGAAAGAATTTGTGTACTTCTCCCCGTCCCTGCAGTCTCTCTGTTCTACTCATCCAACCGGTATATTCTGCTTGCATCAATCACCTCTTGGAGGTTTCGTATATATTAGAGAGAAGATGGTCTATCGTTGTTTCATTCTATTCGCCCAATATAAATAGAGTGTGTCTCCGGGAACTGTGAGACCGCCGTATAACCAAAGAACGACCCGAGAAATTGTAGCCTGAATATACAAATTTGCCTACGACTCAGCACTTGTACCGTAAGTAGAGGATGGCAAACTCCTCAATAATGGAAACCCATTTGAACGTGGGAGTAACACTAGAAAATAACGCCACTCAGTTCTCGTACACGGATTCTATTCGTCTACCGCGCTCTATGAGTTTAACTTGAACAATAATCTCATCCGGCGTAGCTACTGGGCTGGCCGGTTCATGGATGGGACAATCTTGCCAATGAGGGAAAGTAATACAAGTCTATCGCCAGTTATCCAAGCCTGCGCAAGCAAGCCTCCCTTACTACCATAAACCTTACATCCGCAATGATCATGTTGTTACTCAGAAAAAAAAAAAAAAAGAAAGAAATCCAGGACTGTCTCTTCCCGCCATGCTTGCTATGATGACTAATTGTAGATGATGCTGTGTCAACCATCTTGACTAGGTCCTCCTTTACCTGAACCACCACCTAGATCATCATGATTTTCCTAAACCCTGCCGGTGCGCCTCCCCAAGTTGTCCGAGTTGCTAGTACATTCAAATCTCCATCCTACACTGGAGACGATACGAAGGATGATATTTTCATCACCGCTCACACCTCCTCATCGCTGTCATCCCCTAGAAGCTCGCCTTCGTCTTCATCCACGATCGCGTAATCGTCTCTGCCTCGGGCAAAGCTGTCTCGTGTTGTATACCTCCGCTGGCTTCCCCGGAGCCAGCTGTACCGTCCACCGCTATCTCGGCTCTTGAATCTATCTACCGCGGAGCTCACATTGCGCCACAGCGCTCCTATTAGGAGGGGCATCGCGCCAACTACTGCTACGACTGCGGATACAGCCACCACGGGGTACTTGACAAATGGTGAGTCACTGTCCAGACCGCTCTGCTCACCAAGGCGGATCTGTCCGAAGTTACCTCGCCAGTTGCGGTAGACCCACCAGCCGACCAGCGATGCGAAGATGATCGGAAGGACGATAGCAAAGAAAAGGGCGACGCCTGAGACGCCACGCTTTCTTTCGAATTCCTCCTCATGACCTGGGCATGGGTGAGACGTGCGGACCTTGTCAGCTTCGAAGCCTCCCTTGCAAGTTGTCAAAGGGATCCGGCGGAAACCGCTAGGTTCGTAGTACTCGAATTCGTCGGGGTTCTCCTTGCACACTTGTTCAGGGTCAAGGGGTTGAAGGCCCTCGACGAGGATACAATGGCCGTGATTGTCCAACTCGAAGTTGTAGTCACTATTATTATAATTAGCACCCATTGAGCAACTCATACAACGACCTATCTTCTGTTTTTGAACTTACCATTCGAAATCTTGCCGAGTACACTCGCAGTTTTCGACATTGTACAAATGCTCAAGCTTGTAGCCGTTGTAGCATTTCCTGTCCTTCTTTTTACGTAGGTAATAGTTTTTGTGCCCGAACAGGCAGCCATTTGGCTGCAATGGATGCTCTGGTGACCATAATTCGTAATCAGACTTATCCCGGTCGTCATCGTCCTTGCACGGCTCACTCGCTAAGCCCGAGAAGTCGATATTCACAGTAAAAAGCTTGTCGCCTTGATGTCCCCAGAGGAGAAAGTTCCTAGATGAACCAGACCTGAGAGTCGTAATATCGGTGATGACAACATCAGTATCCGAGAAGGGATACTCCGTCCATGTGTCACCCCGATCGAGCGAGTAGGATATCGTTTTGGTTCGCGTGTTTCTCTGCGCGAGAACCACAATAGATCCTTGGTCACCGAAAGACCACGTCCAGATACCCTTTTCGACCATCTTCCAGCTGAGCCCAGCGTCAGTCGTCATGTAAGTGTCGGCGTCTTTTGGATCCCCGAGGATAGGCCCAACGTTGCCAACGCCAAACATGATGCCAACGGCCGATTCTGATGAATACGTCTTACCATGATCGGCCCGTTCGGTATAGCCGTGAATATGGAGGGCGCACGACTCATCGCCGGTTTTACTATAGCAACTGAACTCTTTGCCCTCGACGTCTCGTTCGGGGGGCGGTAGAAATCCCCACTCGGCCCCGTCGTTGTGGCTAATTCTCGTCTGAAGTCTCTTCGGCTCTGAGTCACTCCCCTTGTTCTCAACCGTGTTAACCAGCACAACGCCTTCCAAGCCGAGCATCTTCTCGAAATCCACGAAATAGGCTTTGTCGCAATTGACTCCCGCGATGCTTAAGACGTAGGATGTCCCATTCGAATTGCTCTTAAGTATCGATCCGTAACGATGGTTTTCTTCCTCCTCCGTTACGACAAACAAATTCACAGCGTGTGTTGAACTGTCTAGAACAGTATATGCATTCGTATGAGGAACCTGAAAGTTATACGGGAAATGGGCGGGTGCGTAATCCCGTCCATTCAGGCTAGCATACGCGTTGAGTGTCCCCTCCGTCCGATTTTCGGTAGCCACAACAATGAACTCGGCCATGGTCGCGAAATTGCTCACATTCTCTAAAGCCACGCTCATTTTATATTTCGGGAACTCGTCACTATACAGGAGCTGCAGAGGGTTGTTATCTTCGTTGTCCTCGCGCGCCCTCGCCAGACAGATTATCTGCGTCGTGTTCCGGAATTTGTATGCAGACGAGCCTGTGAACTCGCACCTCACTACGTGGCGCTTGATCGTTTCCCAATTGTCGCCACGGTCCGTGGAGAGAGAAGCCTCGAGGTAGCAGTCACTCTTGTTACGGCACTTCTTCCCATGCCATATTAGCCAGTCCGGTCGATCTGGATGGAATGAAAGGGGCGCCCTCTCCAGGGAGGTATCTGGCTCGTCTCGCGGTTCGAAGTAGTCAAAAGTCCGACCTCGATCGACGGTGTAGAAGACTTTCTTCTCCCGTGTCAAGAGGAAGGCCATATCCTTGACATAAGGATGAGTGACGATCGCATATATACCCTCATTTCCAGGTAGCTTAGGCTTCGTCCAATTCTTGCCGTGATCATGTGTGATGAAAATATCGCCCGCTTTCAAAGTGAGAGCTTTATACGGCCTGGCAATTATCGTTTCGCTATCCCTTTCATCTAATTCGCCACGCTCAAGGTAATGCTTATCAAACCGATCAAAATCGCCCTCAAAAGGCGTTTGAGTGTGCTCGACTTCAGTACTGCCGGGCGGTTTCGGCGACTGATGGGTGTCTGAGCACTTCCACTCTTTCTGTTTGTCTTTCTGATCACCTCCCGTGCGCTTGCATTCGTTTCCAGGGATAAGACGCCAGCCGGATGAGCCCATAAATGTGCCATCCGGATTGTCTTCTTTACAAGCACCCTCTGGGGCGGCGATGGGACCGGCTGGTTTGCATTCGTCGCCATCTCGCACAAAATTGAAGTCACATTCGAAGTCAGCATCTGTGCAGTCGCACGGAGAGAATTCAGGAACCGGATCCTTAAACTCTTGCTTAATGAAGCACTGCGCGTCCTTCTTCCGCCGATGATACTTCTGTGTGTGGCCCATTACGCAACTTGGCTTGCCATCATCGTCTACCCGCGCAAACCAGTCCTCCATATCGCTCTCCTTGCATGTGTCCTCATGAAGGCCCTCAAAGTCAATCGAAAAGACGTAAAACCCAGTAGGCGATGCCCTTGACCCTTTCCGAGCGGTAAGCAGAAACTTCAAGCTAGTTGAGTCTTGAGTAGTTAACAATGTCCAAGGAGAAATGCTCAGGCCGTCAGGCAACTCAACAGTCTCCCAACTTTTACCGTGGTCAAGGGAGTATTCGATTTCTTTTACATCAGCCTCTTCGCTGTCTCTAACAGCAAGGAGGATAGATCCCTGGTCGCCGAACTCGTACTTGTGAGGGCCTTTGGGTCCTTCGATCCACGTCCGCCCAGCATCATCAGATATGTAAAGGCGTGATTCCCAGTAGCCTTTGAGATGGTTGCCATGATTGCCATTGCCCATCACGAGACCTGGGGCAGGGCTTGAAAATATGGGGCCAACATTGTTCATTTCTGTGATAGAATGTAGATGGATTTCTTCGCCGTCAGTCTTGACTGACTCAAAAGTTCTTCCATCGTCAAAAGTAATCTTGGTCTTGACCTTTTTCTCGGCCTTGCCTTCTTCTACCTCTTCCCAATTGTCTACCTGGTTGACTAGGAAAACGCCTTGGATGTTGGATACTTTTTCGAAATCGACGAACGAGTCGAGGTTGCGGTTGGTATGCTCAACATTCCTAGTGAAATATGTACCATTTGAATTGCTAGTCAGCAGTGTTCCCATTGGGTTGGATAAACGTCTGCTTGTTCTAACATCGATTTGAATACTATAGTTGGTGCTTTCCAAGACGGTGTACGAGGCTTCGAGTAGAGGGTGGTCATGAGGGAAAACGGCACGGTGCCATTTTAGGGTGTCGCCGGTCACGAATAAAGCCATCTCAGCCGTGTTACGGGAGGTGGCAGCTACAAGAAGATATTTCTTGACTTCGACTATGCTCACAATACCTTGGACGGAGCTGTCGCCGTTGAGGTTCGGCTCAAACTCTTGAATGACCCCATCGGCATCTTTGGCGCCGAAGAAATTGTCAGAAATCAGGAGGCGATTATCCTCCTGGGGAGAAAATATGCCACCTCTGATGATGCACAGTATTCTCTGTTTGTCCAGATCATCCTGGCCTGTAGTGAAAAGTGGTGAAGATTTGGCCCACCAACAGCCCTGAGTATGGCCGCGCAAAAACTTTGCATCGCTTTCGAAGCCATCGGTGGTGTACATGACGACCTCTTCGCAGAGATCTGGAAATGGGCAATCCATACCGGTGAAAAGTATCTTGTCCGGATCGCCGGCGTGGAAGCTCATCCACCTCCCTATGGCATCCATGGAATTACTCGTGTATGCGTCAGTGAAGAAGGTCTTCCATGTTTTTCCTTGATCGTCAGTCTTCCAGTGGACGTTGCCACGAGTTAAGACATAAGCGCGATTGGGGTCGTATTCGTGCATAACCAGGGCGGCAGCCTTGTCGTGCTCGATGCCTTCGGCTTTCGACCAGGTTGCGCCCTCATCGGTTGATCGCCAAACTGTATGTCCATATGCCTCTTGGAAAAGGACAACACTGCTTCCCTTAAAGTAGTTTAGGTTGTTCGGAGGATTCTCGAATTCCTTGAAGACGATGGTCGGGCTTCTTTTTGCGTGGACAGTCGAGGCAGTCGATAAAAGGGATGCCAGAAGGAAGATAGCTGACCAGAGCGAGGCTGGCGCCCCGAAAGCTCCCCAAGCCTTCATGGTTGCGTACTTATTGGCGTCAACGTGGAGATCATGACAAAGTAGTTGCTTGTGCGCCGGGAGTGGATAAGAGAGGGCGTCGAACGGCGCAAGCGAAGGGATCTGGATGGGGAGCTCGATGCTATCGAGTAAGATCAAAATAGAGCTTTAGAAAGACAATATGATATAGAGCCTTTTTTTTTTCCCTAAATCTTCCTGAAGAAATTTGATAGGGGTTTTTTTTCCCCTCTCCTCAGCAATAGATGGATTGATGTTGAATATTGGGCATTGCATATGATTAAGTGTCATCAGTCGTCAGTTGTTAGGATGTACATATTTGAGTCTCAGCTTTCCAAATGCGCCGCGCGGACAATTTTAGGGGATCCACGTTGTACGTAGCGACCTTCCCCTTCGCAGTTGTTTTAGTATTGGAACAAGTACCCACCTACGTAGCTTGCTTACATTGGATGTACATACATGTGTCCGCTAACTTGAACCACTAATCGTCTATCATTGGGGGGCTCGGGCTCGGTTAGTTCGGTGCTTTGCCACATCTTGCAAGTTGTGGCTCAATCTTTGAACAACAGAATCACTAAACTTATCACCTACAAGTACATGTACATGTACATGTAAGAGATGTACGCGTACCTTAGAATAACTTTTGCAATCACTTGCGATACTCGTCCAATAGTACCAACACCGCCTAGTAGAGAGTATGGTTGAGTCTAATATACCTACAAACCAAGTCCTAGGAATGACGATATCGTAAAGTTATAAGAATTGTGACCAAAAGGGTACACTACCTCTTAAAAATCTCACTTTAACATCCTTTAAGCTCAAACTCGACGTGACGTTAAAGCGAGATCGGACAAAGCTGGGATGGGAAACGGGCAAATAGAAACTAGGGACTCTATAATCCAATATACGTATAAGACTGGTAGCTGTCTTTTACCACGTGTAATTAAGTCGATAGAAGAACCGAAGACTCCGCAAGGCGTAGTAGTTGACACAACCATGGCGTATAATCTTTTAACTCGTAGTGTAAATGCATGAAAATGCATGAAAAAAATACTACGGCTGCCGTAACATTTATAGAAAAGTACGTATTTCAGTGAAGCACTGGTAATATTTCTGAACAGATACTGATATAATAGTATAATCTTGGATTTGAACAGCTTCTATTAGTATTAATGGCGTACTTGATTGGGTAAAGATGGTGTTTCATACCATGTACACTACGTATGTAGGTATGTACATTTAACTAATTACGGTAGAAGTCTCGCTCGTTATACATCGAGACAAGCATCATACCTAGAGTTCTACGTATTACACTATAAGATATTCTATAATGTATATACTGCGGATTCTGAATGTGTTCTTACGAATGTATTCTTACTGTGTTCAGACTGTAGGCGCCCCACCATCCTGTCGCTTCTAAAACATGTATGATCCCTGCAAGAGGTGAAACATGCTCTTCCTAGAATGCGCAAGTGCTACTCCATATCGCCGTATCTAGAAATCAGTCCAGTTCAGGTACGCCACTATTTCCCCGAAGTATGGGGAGGTAGGTAGGTAGTATCCATTGAATGATTCAAGTAGGTAACCATTTGGCAGGAAAATGGAACAGCAGTGTCCCATATATTTACTTCATGGAACTTTTCAACGTGCGATTCGCTCTTTGATCAACTCAAGTTGTCATGCTAGATACCTAACCTAATTCTCCGAGGGCGTATAGGGACTTATGTATGTGGTTTGGTAGTAATTATCGTACCTACATGTATATGTAGCTACATGTGGGGGCTTTTCTTTTAGAACTCCTGAACCCCTCGCCCCACTAATTAAATCTCCGGGCCATGAATTAACAAGAATCAATACAACGACGGATAGTGGACTTCACAAGTTGTCCTTAATTGTTGCTTCTAAGCTGGTGGTTCGTTCTTGTTAAGACATTGTACATTTGTAGGTACATACAGTAGTCGAAGCAGCAAATGATTTTCTTCGTAACTTTCTACGTTCATGTGCTCCAGGTAGTTCCCCTCCCGACGTTGTTGTCCGGGTATATGATATTTTGTCCGATTCTATAAAGTATCAAAAGTTTGCAAACGACCCGAGAGACTTGATAGTAAACAAATCGAAAGGTCAGAATAATAACAATAATAACAACATCTAGGTAGCCCCCAGGTTACCCGTAATAGCGTTAATACTAGGGAGAAGCAGGTTAGGGTAGGCTAGAGGTGCCAGACAGGGTTTGCAAACGTAAACAGAGGGAAAGCGATAAGTGTGTCTCATGTTCCTTCCTTTTAATTATTTCTCACATACAGCCTTCTCGGTATGTAGGTAGGGAAAGTAAAGTACCTAAATAAGCACTCCTCACCAGCTCTTACCGTAATCGCATTTCTCTCTTTATCCTAGCATCCCAGTCCATTGTCTGCCTAGTGACGCGAAACATCTTTTTTATTTTCCAGTTCTTCCCCCTTCCAACCTATCCATCTTTTCCTTCCATCTCCCAGAATATTTCCCCATCGGCTCGAGGTGTTGTAATCCTTTCTGCTGGCTATAATCCACCAAGGCTGTTTACATTTGCTACAAGAAGACACGCATCGCGCAAACACGTTCTAGCCACATACACACACCTACACACACATTCCCAAACGTGCGCGTCGGCTAAGCCAAACATACACCATCATGGCGCTGGCGGCCCTATATAAACAGTTCCTCGCTGCGCCGAACTCATCACAGCTTGCTGATGATGCTACCCTTAACTACATCACCAGCACAACTAGTTATAGAGGTTCTACCGACATAATCAAACACTTCAACACCTCAGCTAAGCAACTCAAGAAAAAGAAGCAAGAGTTCCTCTCTGTTGTCGAGGGCCAGAATGCTATTGCTGCCGAAGTCGACACTGTCCTCGAATTCGTCACCAGCGGCGGACCTTACCTTCCCGGCCTTGATGACAACTTCTTAGCTGACCGCACCGTTTATCTTCCTATTGTAAGTTGTGCTGCTTTACATGACCCGGGCGTACGAGTTGATTAATATGGAACTTAGGTGCATATTGTCACCTTCAACAACGGTAAGATCCAGCAGGTTCGCCAGGCCTGGGATCAGGGTTCCCTACTCAAACAACTTGATGTCATTGGCAAATCAGGCCGCAATTGGCCTATTCGTGACAGCAAAGAACAGATCAAGTTAATTGAAACTTCCGCCAAATCATCTAGCGATGCCAGCTCCAGCCAAGACCCTTACGATCTGGCTGTTCGCTCTCGTGGCAACTCGACTAACGCGCTTCGCGACCCTCACGCTTCACTTGCATTATTCGCCCCTCGCGAGGAAATGGATGAGAGCATAGCTGCTGTCATCTCCCCTAGGGGTGGAGCTCGACCGCGACAACGCGATTTCACCGAGATCCTGGGAGACGAACCAGTGGAAAGTCCCAATCGTGAACGATCCGAGTCACCGAGCAAGGCAGTCGCTCCTAAGGCTGGAGTTGAGAAGAAATTCCAACCGAGCCGTCTGTTCGAGGAAGAGGAAACGCTAGAAGAGAATAATTTGCCTGAGGCGGTCGCGTCTCCTAGTCGCTTCATTCGTCCCAACCCGAAGAAGTACAGCCACTTCGACTTTGATGACGGCTCCAACGAACCCCAAGATGCCCCTCGACCAGCCGATCCGACTCCCAAAAAGACCAAGCACGGCAGTCAATGGTCTTTCGATGATTTTGTTACCCCACACAAAGCGAAACCATCCAAGGTCTTGCAGAAGCAAAACGTGCGTCATTGGGGAACCGAGGATGATGAAGTGCAGGAAAGCCCCGAGCGCAAGCCAGTCGCTCCCAAGCCTCGTCGTGATGCCGAGACGCATTTTGAGTTTGTCGACGACGGCCCCAATGGCGAGCCTCGTGCTACACGCCCTCGTGGCGCAACCCATAACAATGGTCTGGGCTTGTATAAGAACAACCTGTACAGCGAGGAAGGGGAGGAGACAACCCCTGGTGACGAGCCCCGACCTCTGGGAGCCATTACGAATTTGAAGGACCGCGGTCGAGATTTTGAAGCCCATTGGGACATGATGGATGATTCGCCTGCTCAGAAACCCAAATCCAAGCCTGCGGTTGGCGAAGACAGGAAGAAAGCTGTCAAGATGATGGACGCAAACTGGTCGTCCTATGATCAGTCTCCTGTGCAAAAAGAGAATAAGCCCATCGCGCAGCGCTCTGGAACCGATGGTGAGCGAGGTATTCATATCGGTGGCGACGGAATGGGAGGCGGCAAGGGTTCCAACCGCGACTGGCTATTCGGCGATGTAGATGACGCACAGACTCCCAAGCCCGCACCTAGAAAGAAGACTGCGGCGGCAAACTCTGGGGGTTTCAACTGGGATTTCTAGGCGACCCAACATAAACCTCGACGCTGAAAGACGTTCTGAACCGGTCGGTAATAACACGAACATTTCTACCCATTATGAATGAAAATGCCTAGATGTTGCTCATGAATTACGAGAAGAATGCCAGAGGGGGGGAGGGGGGAAGAGATTTTTTTTTTGGTGTGTCTGCGCGACGCGGGAAACCATAGGATATGCTCTGGACAGAGGCGATTGGCTTCCGAAGTTTGTTTAAGTATAAAGCCTCACGCGGATTAAGCCTCACTTAGCCGTACAATAGGATTTGTTATGGCGTCGTTGTAACATGTGGTGGAATAAACGGTAGGATGATTCGACTTGTTTAAGCGGATGTACGAGTCTATTGCTGTTTGCTTGAGTCCGGCTGTATAATCGTCTCTTCTCCATGTTAGTATATTCTATTGGCCCGCATATAGCTATTTTTCTTCTTTCACTTCTCCTGGCTTAGAATCCGACTAAGCAATAAGTCAGAAGGAATTCGCAATCTCTACATTAGTGCTCGGTTTTGCGTTTAGTCGCGTGCAGCAGTGTATTAAGAGGTAGTTGAGTAGTCGATAATTCTAATCCAACTATACTAGGTTGTATATTCTGATGACTATATGTTTTCCACGAGCCTCTACTATGTATGCCGGCGCTGTATACCAAGACCCAGCCGTAACTTTCCACTGGCCTGGGAGCCTCTGCCTTTAACCTGGCCAAGTGAGAGTAGTTAACTCGACCTTCATTAACAAACGAAAGGTCAAAGATAGAACCTAGATCCACATAAATATGGTGACCGAACGCCTCGCTTCCATACCTAATAGTCTTGTATTGTACAGCTTAATCCAAAAAAAGCAAATTCCCCCTTTCCAGTGATCCAGGCCTTCTAGTGTCCTCCCTGCTTCTAAGCGAACGCCACGTTCCAACCAAGGTGACTATGAGCTAGGAATGCGGGACAAAGGGATGGAGCTTTTAACACAAAAATTTGTACACTCTCTTCCACTTCGGCCAACCCCTCCTCTCCTCCGCCTCTTGTGCGAGCAGGATTGGTAAGTTGAAATCTCGGCGTCCGGTATCGACGTCCATCTCGGTAGTCTTGATGAAGCTGGTGCGAGCCCAGAAACGGTGGGCAAGGTAGGAGATAATAACGACTGGCACGGCCATGTATTGCAGGAAGAAGTTCTTGGCGAGCTCGCTGGAGGTCTGCACCTCCCAGTCGACAGGCCAGGCGCCGACCCAGAACTGGGCCACGAGCACTAAAACGTTGAAGAAGAAGCCTAGGTAGGAGCCGAACACCCCGCACTGGGACTTGAAGGCTAGCTCGCGTAAACTATGGCCCTTCTGCGCCCAGGCTTTGCGGAACCGGATGTGAGCGAGACAAATGGACGCCCAAGTGAAGATGGACGATAATCCCGAGATGGCGACGAGCCAGTCCAACACAACGCCTTGGTCATTGAGATCAGCAAGGTACGCCAGGAGACCCATTGAGGACGCGATCATGATCGAAACCAAGGGTCGTCCACGGCGATCGACGTATGATAAGATCCTCGGCGCCTGATTCTGGTCTGCTAATGCAGCAAGGGTTCTCGAGGAACCGAAAACAGACGAGTTTCCGACGGATAGAACAGCGATCAAGATAACGACGTTCATGACTGATGGCAGGACCTCAATACCTGCATTCTCGATAGCGATGACGAAAGGAGACGCCGCCGCGGAAGCCGACCCCGGAATGAGCAGGCGTGGATCGTCATATGGCACGAGCAAGCCAATGAGAAACAGTGCAACGATATAAAATAAAGTTATCCGCCAAAACACCTGTTTGATAGCCGTGGGGAGCGATTTGCGAGGATTCGCCGTTTCGGCTGCGGCGAGACCAACCAGTTCTGTTCCGGCGAAGGCAAAAGCAGCTGTGACGAAAACGCTACAGAGACCCTTGAAGCCATTATGAAAGGCGCCAGGGTCCCTCCAGTATAAACCCCCTATATATCCGCCACCTGGCACACCCCCGATGTTTAGGACAATTCCTAGCAAGCTTGAGCAGCAGCAAGCGAAGTTAGCGAAGAATTCCATCTTCGTGACTTAATTTACTGGCTCTAAAGGGTCTTACATAAAACCAATGACGGCAATAACTTTTACAATGGCGAAGATGAATTCGGCTTCACCATAGCCTTTGACGCCAAATAGGTTAATGGCAACAACAGCAAACAAAAATATGGTAACGAAGATCGCTTTGTTCAGATCTGGATTCCAATATGTGATAGTTATAGATGCCGCGATGATCTCGAGCGGTAGCGCGACCAGCCATTGTAATGCGTAACTAAATAGCATACGGTGTAAGTTGCTTCAGTCACGTCTAGGATGGGAAACACAAGAAGCATGGAGGGAAATGTACTTACTTCCAGCCCATAGCGAACCCCCACGAAGGGTCTAAAAAGCGTGTCGAATAGGCGGAGAAGGATCCTGCAACTGGAAAACAGACGGCAAGTTCGCCGAGGGCTTGGACGGTGCAATACAGCATGCATCCAATGAAGAAATAAGCAAGCAACAGAGAGGCCGGACCACCAACCTCGAGCGCGCGACCTGAAGCTACAAATAGACCAGTTCCTTTTGTCGACATCAAGTCAGTGTGATTCTTCGTCTTTCAGACGGTCCGATATGGAGGCTTAAATACCTATGGAACCACCTATAGCAATCATCTGGAGATGGCGACCTTTCAGCTTCCTCGCGAGGTGCGACTGTGCGGTTTGCAAATTGGCGAGCCGCACATCGTAGTAATGTGACGATTGTGATCCCCTGCTGGCCAGTATAGGCCGGTGTAATTGGGCAGCCTCAGCGGCGTGGATCTCGTCGAGAGGATCCTCAGGCGTGATGCGCTGGGTAGGATCCCGTCTGAACCCGTCGACTAAGCGATCGAAGAATCGTGGAGGTTTTGTTTCTTCGTATAAGGGCTCGCGCATTGTGTAGCTACTCCCCTGTGCGAGGGAATCCTCCTTGATAGGAAAGATATTCATCTCAATATCGTGACTGGACGGTGACATGACGGTATCATTGAGAATCCGCCTCCAGGGCGGGGCAAATGCCTGTTGGCAATCGGAGAAGGAATTATAGGGGTATAAGAGTTGGATCGGATAATAAAATGTGTAATTAAGGGACGACCGATAATTCGTAGTCAAGAAAATATTATGTAGTTGATGTTAACAAGGTGAAGCATAAAGTTACAAAAGTCTAACCGGGTCCGCGGGGGAGGACGACGACCACGAAGTTCAGGGTACATACATATGTAGCTTCAATGTTATCGGCCACGCGAGCTAAACTACATGTAAGTTTATCTCAGTGAAGCTTAGACCACGAGTTTAAAAATCTTTGTACCTGCTTTGCCACAAAATTTTTAGGCTAATTAGAAAGGATTATAATCTTTATAAAAATTTTTAAATATATAGTTTAAAACATTTTAACTTAAATTAACATTTTTTAATTATAGCTTTTTTTATTAACTTTTTTATTAAATATATATTAAATTTATATTTATTTAATTAAATAAATATTAAATATTAATTATATTAAAAAAATAAAAAAGTTAATAATTAATTTAAATATAATTTAACGTTATATAATAACTTTTAATAACTTTTTAATAAAGCTTTTAATAAGGCTTTTATTAATATTTTTAAAGTAATTAAATATTTTTTTTAACATTTATAATATATTTAAATTATTTTTAATTAATTAATAAAAAAAAGGAAAAGTTTTATATAATATTTATTTCGCTTAAAAATATTTTTTAAAGGCTATTTAATATGTAATTATTAAATTATAAAGCGATATAAATAAAGTATTTTATTAAGTTTAAATTAACATTTATAACTAAAAAACTTTTTTTCCTTAATAGCTATTATATGTTTAAATTAAGCTTAATAAATATAAAAAAAAATAAAAAATATCATATTTAATATATTTCGCTTTAAAATTATTTTTTAAGGCTATTTAATACGTAATTATTAAATTATAAGGCTATTTAAATAAATATTTTAAAAAAGTACACGTATTTTTAACTAAGTAATTTTAAATTAAATAAAGTTAACTTAAACTTTAATTTAATTATTAAACCATAAGTACTTTATAAATATAATGGTATAAATTAACGGTTATAACTTAAAAGGCATAGCTTATTAATTAAATTAAAGAATTAAACATTAAAATAAATGTAAATACTTTTTATATTATTATATAATAAGCATATACTTTATAAGTAGTTTATTACACTTAAATAACAAATATATAAAAACCACTTTAATATATAAATTAAATTTAATAACTTAACTTAACTTATTAACTTATATATATATACTTAAGTTTTATAAGGGCTATTATATCGAATTAAAAAAGCTTATTAAAAAATTTTTATCGCGAAAATTTTAAGTATTAATTATTTTAAAAATTTTAAAATATAATAATATAATAAAAGCTATAATAAAAATTATAACTTTAATAATAATTTTTTACTTTTAAATTTAATTTATATAAATAAATAAATAAAATATATAATTTATTATATATTTTTATTTTATATAATTAATTAATATATATTAAATAATTTTAAAAATTATTTTTTATTTAAATAATTTTAATATTTTAAATATATTTATATTAATTAAATAAATATAATATATTAAATTATAGCTTAATATATTTATTATAATATTATTAATTATATTATAAAATTAATTAAAATATATTTCTTTTATATTATTTTAAAAATTAAAAGAAAATATTAAAATAAAATTTTATTTTAATTTTAAAATTTTAACATTTAATATTTATATAAGCTTTTATAAATATCTTTTCTTTTTTTAAATATTATTTTAATTATATTATTAATAAATATTTATATTTAATATAAAATATAATATATATTATACTTTAAATTTAAAAAATAATAAAAAATTAATAATAATAATTAAAATAATTAAATAAAAATTAATTTAATATAAAATTATATATAATAATTAAAAGATTATTTTAAATATAAATATAAAAATAACTAATAATTTTTTATTATTTATAACCGTAATAATAATAAATATTTAAAACTATATATAAAAAATAATTATTATATTATTTAATAATAATAAAATTATATTTAATCTTATAAATATAAATATTAATAACTTTATATAAAAAGAAATAATTTTAAATATTATTAATAAAATTATATATAAACTTACATTTAATTATAATATTAATAAGTTTATTTAAAATATATTAAAATTTTTAAGTGTTAATTATAAAGTTATATATAAAATTAAAAGGAAAATAAATATTAATAATATTTTAATTAATATTAATAAAGGTAAAATTAATAATAAGTATAAATAATTTAAATTTACTTAAATAATTATAAAATCCGCTAATTTTTTTATTTATTTAATTATTATAAATAAGGTAATATTAAAGCATTATAATTTAAATATAAATAAAGTATAAGTTAATTAAAAAATATTAATTTAAAAAATGATAAACCTAAAAAACATTAAAAATAATATATTTAAAAGTAAATATTTATATTAAAAAATTAAAAAATAAAATATAATAAAATTAAAAAAAGAAAATTAAATAAAAATTAAATTTAATTTTAAAAAAAGCTTTTTATATATAAATTATAATATAAATCTTTATAATTAAAAGCTTTATTTAAAGTTTATAATTAATATTTTATTATATTAATTTATATTAATAATATTTATAATAATAATATTAAATATTTATTTTATTTTTATAAATTATACTAATTATATTTATAACTTTTAACTTTAAAATATATATAAAATAAGCTATAAAAAGGGTAATATAAAAAATTATACATTTTTTTATCCCTTAAATTTTATATTAAATTAATAAATTTATTAAACTTAAATATTATTTAACTTTTTATTACTTTATAATAATTATTTAATAAATAATTATATTTTATAAAAAGTATAATTAAAATAAATTTTTATAAAATTAATTTTATAAAAATTTTAATAATAAATTTTTATATTAATTTTTTTTTAGTAAATATTAATGATATTTTAATAACTTTATAATGTTTTTTTTATTAAATTTATTAGTTAATTTTATAATTATTTGTTATTAAAGGTTTATACTATTAAAATATTATATTTTAATAAATTGTTTATATATATTTAAAAGATTTAAAAATATTTTTATAATAAATAATATAATTATTAAGTTAAGTTATTTAAGTAAAAATCTTTTAATTAAAGATTATAATTATATAAATATTTATAAGGTTAAGGTTATTAGCTTAATTAGGTATTATTTATAAAATATAAATATTAAAATTTTTATTATATTTTTTATAAGAAAGTAAGTATAGTTATAATGTTTTAAATATTTATTAATAAAGGTTATAACTTTTAAATTAATGGTTATAATGTTTTTATTAAGATTTATATCCTTAATATTATTTTTAAAGTAGTTTGGCTTATTTAATATTTATTAAAAAAGTTTTTTTTAAAAAATAAATTAAAGATTTTTTTTTAAAAATAGGTTAAGTTTTTATTAATTTTAAGCTTAAAATTAAAGGTTTTAAGTTATATTAAACTTAATTTAAATTTATTTAAAAGTTAAGTTATTACTTAAATTAAGTATAATATTTTTTTTATAGGTGTGAAATTTTCACATAATAAATTAAATTTATTCTTTATATATAATAACTTAAATATTAATAATATTATTATTAATAATAGGAAAATTATTAATATTATTAATTAGGAAATAATAAATTTTTTTAAATTAAAACAAATAATATTAGTTTATATTATTTATTAAATTTTAAGTTATAAATATTTTAAAAAAGTTTAAATCTTTAAAAAGTAAATTAATAATTTAATCTTTTAAAATAATATTTATATAAGCTTAAAAGTAAATATTTAATTTTTATTATAAAAATTATATAGTGTATTTTTAAAGTTATATTATTATATTAGTATTTATTTTTATATTTTTTATATAATATTCTTTAATAAATAATTTAATTTCATTTTTTTTATATTTTATATTTTATAATAATTTTATTGTTTAAATAAAAAAGTTTATTAATATTTTATTTTATTTTTTTAATAAATATAAGTTAATTTAATAAAATGAATTAATAGGAAATAGTAAATATAAATCATTAAGATTAATTATTTTAAATAATTATATATATATTATAATAAAGTTAACTTTTTTTTAAGGTTAATTTAAAAGTTAAATTAAGAAATAATTTTTTTAATATTTACCTTTATACTTTATATTTTATAATAGTAAAAGTAAAAGTAAGTATATATAGGAGGCACCCCCCGTACGGGGTGCACAATAATGCCCTAAGTTTACGAAGTAGTAACTCGTACGAGCAAAGTTCGAGCCAAATTACCCGGGAGAAAAAAAAAGGAAAAAATTAAAGAAAATCCATATTTTATTAAATAAAAATCGTAAAAATAAACGGTTTTATATTTTATATTATATATCGTATATAATAATTATTAATAATCTTATATTATTAAAAACTAATTTATTTAATTATTTATTACCATTTTTAAATTTTAAAGTTTTTAATTTTTAATTTATTAAAAGATTTTATTTTATATAATTTTTAAATTTTATATTATTATAATATAATAACTATTATATTTAATAAGTTTTATAAAATTTTCTTTTAAATAATTAAATTTAAAAATAATTTCTTTTATTTAAATTGAAAAGTTAATTTTTATTATATATTAATAATATTATAATAAAACTTTAAAATTATTATTTATTTATATTATAAAAGGCTATTTATTATTTATATAATATAATATATTAAACCTTTAAACGTTAATTATTTTAAATTTATTAATTTTTAAATTATTTTAAATATATTTTAAAGTTACTTTATAACTTAATAAATTTAGTATTATTTTAAATTAAATATATTAAGCTATACAAAATATAATAAATATTAAATTATTTAAAAATATATAATAAAGATTTACCCTTTTTAATTAATATAATATTTTAATTATTTTTATAATTATTTAATAAATTTTATATATAAATAATATATTAATATTATTTTTAATTTCGAATAATTATTTTAAAAGTTTTAATTTAAATTATATTATATTAAAATACTTAATTACTTTAAAATTACCTTAAAATATTTTAATTATATTTTATAATACACTTAACTTATTCTAACTTATAATAAATAATAAAATTAATTTCTTTTAAAGTTTTAATATTAAAGTTTATATATATATATATATATATTAATATTATAATATTCAACTAATTAAATAAGCTTATAAGTTATATAAACCTTATAAATATATTATTTAAAAATACTTTTCCTTATATAAAATATTTTTCCTTATATAAAATATTTTTAATATATTTACCTTATATTAAATAATTAATAAATTTTTATTTATTTAATATAATTATTATAAATATATATATAAATAAGGATTTAGTTATAAAAGAATAAAATAATTTATATTTATATATATTTAATAAATCTTTTTTACTTTTTAATTTAAAAAAGTATTAAAAATAATTAACTATTAAAATATATAACTTATATTATACGTAACTTTAATTAAATAGCTATTTTAAGTTATAATATTTAATATTTACTTATAAAAATAAATTAATTTATTTCTTTATTACTTTAAATTCTTTTTTATAACAAAAAAGGCTTATTTTAATATTATTAAATAATGAAAATAATAATAATAATAATAATAATAATAATAATAATAATAATAATAATAATAATAATAAATATTAAGTTATTTTCTTTTTAAAAAAGCCGTTTAAATAATAGAAAAAGTAAAATAATTTTAAATAATTATTAAAAATAAAAGCCTTTAACTTTATTTTTATAATAAAATATAAAAAGGTTAATATAAAAATATTAAAAAAGTATAAGATTAAATTTATAATTTAAAACTTTAAATAATTACCTAAGCTTAATTTTAATAAACGCTTTATTATTATTATTAATATTTTTTTACTTAAAAATATTTTGTAATATAATTTATTTAATATAATTAAATAATTAAATAAATTAACTTTATTTAAGCTTCTATAAATAAAATTTCTAATAAAATTATATACCTTTTAATAATAAAAACCTTTAATTAAATCTTAATAAACTTAAACATTTTAAATTTAATTATAATTTTATATAATTTAAAATAATTTATTTAATAATAAAACCTTACATTATTTAATTTATTAAATCGTAATATTATTATAAATTATAAAATAATTAAAAAATAAAAACAACGTATATAAATATAATTAAAAACTTATAATAAATATAAATAAACTTATAAATAAATTTTATTTATTTTTAATATTTAATTATTTCTAATATATTTATTAATTAATTTTTATTTTATATATTATTATACTTATTAATAATATAAATAAAATAACTTGAAAATTTAAAAAATATTATTATTTAAATATAAATTTTATATAAATAATTAATAATATAATCTTTATAACTTTATTTAAATTAAAACAATATATAATTATTACTTAATTAATTTATTAAAAACCCTTTTTTAATATATACCTTTTAAGTTAAAAGGTTCCTTTTAAAGCTTATTAAAAATGTTTTTTAAAAAGTAACTAATATAATTAAAAGCTTACCACTTAAAATTTATATATTTAATTTAAATATTTATATATAAAGAACTATTAAATATATAAAAAAAATTAAAATAATATTATAATAATTAATTTATAAATATTAAAATTTCTTAAAAAACTATTACTTAAAACATATAATTAAAAAATAAAAAAGCTATTTATTAATTATTACTTAATTATTTTTAAATAATTAAGTTATTTAAAGCTATAAATATTTAAAAATATTATAAATATTTAGAAATATTATAAATATTAAAGTAATATTACTTATTAATATTTAAATTTATAAGAAATAAAATAATTAATTAAATCTTTAACTATAATGGGAAGAAAATAAAAACGTTTAAAAGGCATTTTTACACTAAAACTTATTAACTTTATAACGTTATAACTTAAAATATTTATATTAAAAGAATATTTTAAAAAGATTTCTATTATTATTAATTATATTTTGTTTATTTTAGCTTATTTAAATTATTTTTACTATTTTTCTTCGTAAAGTAATTAAATGTTAAAAATGACGTATTAAAAAAAACGCGAAATTTATATAGGAAATAAATATTTTTTAACATTTTTAATAACATTTTTTACAAATATTTAAATAATATAATAATAGTATTTTTTAAATTTATAAAAGCTTATATTTTATTATATTTAATTATTTCTTTATTTATATATAATTTTTATTTTTACTTATATATATAAATTTATAAATATATTATAACTTAAAAGTTTAAGGTTTAAATATATATATTAAAAGAGCAACACTAAATAAGCTATATAGTACTTATTTTTACGCTAGGCTATAAGTAAAATTTAAAAGCAAGGCCTTAATTTCGCACCTAAATAACTTTATAAGTATTAGCTATAACATTATATAACTTAAACTATTAAAAAGATAACTTAAATATACACATTTTAATTTTAATTATACTATAATATAATATTTATAACTAAAATTATTCGAGGTTAAAGTTAAAAGGTTTTTAGGGAAGATTATATACTTTTCCTTTAATATTTAAAACCACTATAAAAGGTTTTATACAAAAGTTTTAAAAGCTTTAAGAGCCTTATAAAAGCCTTATCGCTAAAAAATAACTAATAAAAATATCATATAAGCTCCTTAGGAAACCTTTTAACTTTAACCCTAAATAACTTTAATTATAAATATTATAATAAAATATAACTAAGGCTAAAATATATACATTTAAGTTATTTATTTTCTTATTTAAACTATATAACATTATAATAAATATTTGCGAAATTATTTAAATATAAAATAAAATTACATTTTAGTAATAAGCCACTTTTAAAGGCGGTAAGCATATAACGTAACAAACTTTTTAATACCATATAGCCCGTTTAGTGTTGCTTTATTAAAAATATATATTATAATATTTTATTTAATTTTAATCTTAATAACTTTAAAAAAGAAAATTAAATAAAGCAATAACTTATATAAATTTTATATATTTTACCTTAATTTAATACTTATATTTAGTAAAGTTATATTAGTTTAAAGTTAAAAAAATAATATGTGAAATTAACGTTAAACGTTTTTTTCTTCGGGTTATTATAATTAACTTTTAAATAATTATATTATTAAATTATTTTTATTTCTTATATTTTATTTTTAACTTAATTTCAAGCTTTTTTTATTTAAATATTTAATATTAAACTTTAATTATTTTAACTAATTTTTTACTTAAAAAGATTAAAACTATTTATTCTTAATCCTAATTAAAGGTTTTTTATATTAAAGCTTTTTAAAAATAATTAATAAAATAATTAATAAAAAACTAATAAATAATTAATATGCTTTTCTTATATAATAATTAAATAGGATTTTCTTTTATTTTTACCTTAAGCTTTAAACCTTAATAACTTTATAATTTATTATTTAATAAAAATATAAATTACATTATTAAATAAATAGCTTAGTTTATTATTTATTAATTTAAAATATATAATAATATTATACTTAAAGTAAAATATTAAAGATTAAATATAAAAAGTATATTAAAAAGGCTATTATAATTATTTAAACCATTTAAACTATTAAAGCTTTAAGCTATTAAAGTTATTAAAACTTTTAAATAAATAATATTTAATATTTTTATTAATCTTTAATATAAAACTTTTAAAACATTATAATTAAATAAAGAATTAAATTTTAATTTAATTAATAAAGGATATATATAACTAGCATTTTAATTTTAAAAAATATTAAACATTAAAGAAAAAACATTAAATTTAAAAAATATATAATTATAATTATATATAAATTCTATTATATACTTATAATAATGTAATAGTAAAAATTATAAAATTAAAAGTAAAGGTTTAAATTTAAACCTTATATAAAATAAAATAAAATAAAAAATAAAAAATAAATAAAAAAATAAATAAAAAAATAAATAAAAAAATAAATAAAAAAATAAATAAAAAAATAAATAAAAAAATAAATAATTATTTAAAAGTTATAAATTTAACCTTTAATTAAAATATTACCTTTTTTTCTAACTTTATTTTTAATTTAAAACTAAACTTAAAATCCTTATAATTAACCTTTTATATGGAAATATTTTTAAACCTTTTTTTTTATTTTTTTAGAAATCTTTTAAACTTAAGCTTAAATTAAAAATAAAGTTATAAGTTTTTAAAAATAAAAAAAAGATCTAAAGATTTTATTTTATATAATATATTTAAACCTTTTATATATATTAAAAACTTAAAAATAATTATTATTAGAATTATTTAAAAGTAATATTAAACGGGTTATATAGTATTTTTTTTTACGCCGGGCTATAAGTAAAATTTAAAAGCGAGGCTTTAACTTCGCACTTAAATAACTTCGCTAATACTAGTTATAACGTTATATAAATTAAATAGAAAAATAAATAACTTAAATATATACATTTTAATTTAGGTTATACTATTATATAATATTTATAGCTAAAGTTATTTAAGGTTAAAGTTAAGGGGTTTTTAAGGGAGGTTACGTAACATTTCCTAATACCTTTAATAAGGCTTAAGCTTATTAAAAAAAGTGTTATTTAAAAGCTTTAAAAGCTTTAAAGGCTTTATTATTAAAAGGTAGCTAATAAAAGTATTACGTAAGCTTGTTTTAAAGGCTTTCCTACTTTAACTTAAAATATTTTTAGCTAAAAATATCGTAACAAAGTGTAACTTAAACTAAAATATGCGTATTTAAGTTATTTATTTTCCTATTTAAATTATATAACGTTATAATAAATACTTGCGAAGTTATCTTAGTATAAAGTTAAATAGTGCTTTAATAATAAGCTATCTTAAAAAGCGATAAGCATATAACGTGGTAAACTTTTTAATACTATATAGCCTATTTAATATTGCTTTTATTTAAATATAAATAATAATATTTATTAAAACTATATTTTAAAATAATATTATATTTATAAATAATATAAGCAAAATAACTTAATAATTAAATAAAATATATTATTATTTAAATATATATTTTATATAAGTAATTAATAATATAGTTTTTATAACTTTATTTAAAGTAAAATAATATATATTTATTACTTAATTAACTTTTTTAAAAACCTTTTTTATAATATATCTTTTAAACTAAAAAAACCTTTTTAAAACTTATTAAAAAACTTATTAAAGGAGTAATTATAATAATTAATAACTTACCCCTTAAGGTTTATATATTCTATTTAAATATATATAAAAAAGAACTATTAAATATATATAAATAATTAATTTATTAATAATAAAACTTCTTAAAAAACCATTACTTAATTATTATTAAATAATTAAGCTATTTAAAGTTAAAAATACTTAAAAATATTATAAATATTAAGCTAATATTACTTATTAACATTTAAATCCTTAAAAAAAGTAATTAATTAAATCTTTAACTAATTAACTTTTAAATAATTATATTATTAAATTATTTCTACTCCTTATATTTTACTTTTAATTTAGCCTTAACCTTTTTTTACTTAAGTATTTAATATTAAGCTTTAATTACTTTAACTAATTTTTTAATTAAAAGATTTTAAAACTACTTATCCTTTATACCTTATATAATATACTTAAATTTTCTATATATATTAAAAACCTAAAAATAAATACCATTAAAATTATTTAAATATAAGTAATAATATTTATTAAAGCTTAACTTTAAAATAAAAAAGTTAATCTTTTTAATAAAATATTTAAATAAATTTTAAATAAAAATCTTAAACTACTTATAATATTAATTTAAAAAAATATTAATAACCTTAAAGCCTTAGCTTTAATTAATTTTACTAATTATTATTTAACTTAAATAATAAATATTTCTTTATTATATAAACCTTTTACCATTATTAATATTATATATAAAAGTTTATTAAACTAAATAATATTTATATTAATACTTTCCTATACTTAAACTATATTATATTAAATATATTTATTTTTTAAAAAATTAAATATTACTTAAATAATTTAATATATTTTTATAAATAATATTTAATTTTATATAATAATATAAGAAATTAATAAAAGAAACTATTTAACTAAATATATAAAATAAATTTATATTAATTTTTATATTTATTTATAAACCCTTTATAAATAAATATAATAAAAACTTTAAGCTAAAGTTTTTTTTAATTTTTTAAAAATCTTTTTTAAATATTAAGCTATTTTTATATATCTTTCTTTTATACTTATTTTCTTTTATCTTTAATTATTATATTATAAAAACCTTTAATATAATAACTATAATATATTATTTATTAAAAATATTAAAACTAATTTAATTTTAAATACTTTAAGAATATATATATACTTTAGGAATATATATATACTTTAAGAATATATATATATATTTAAAACAATTTATATTATTTTTAAACCTTTAATTAATTAATAAACCACTTAAAATAATTAAAAATATATATATATAAAATCTTATTAAAAGTTTAACTTTATTAAAGTTAATTTAATTTAAAGAAATAATAAAATAAATTACTTTATATTATTAATTAAATATGTTAAGTATTTAAATTATAATATAAATAAAAACTAAACTTATAATTATTATATTTGTTATAATATAAATTAATAATTATTAAAGGTATATATTTAAAGATTTAAAGATTAAATTTATAATATTTATTATATAAAAAATAAAATATTTATAAAATAATTTTAAAATTAATATTTTAAAAAATATTTAAAAGATTTATTTAAAATAAATATAAATTAATAAAAATCTTTTTATTATTTAAAAAGATTAATAATAAATTTATAATATATTTTCTATTAAAAATTATATATAATTAATAATATATAAATATTAAAACCTTTTATTTAATTATAAATAACTTTATTAATATTAAATAACTTTATTAATATTTAATATAATTAATTAAAATAATTTAAATAACTTTTAAAAAAGTAATAATTAAAAAACTTTATATTATTAAAAATAATTAA
>KZ111291.1:0-11108 GCA_002120335.1 Hypoxylon sp. EC38
TAATTAAATAAATTTATAAAAATTATTATATAAAACTTTATTTAAAGTAAATTAAAATGTTAGTAATTATATAATTTTACGATTTATTTTCGTAAAAATATTAAATATTTAAAAACAAATTTAAAAAAATAACCTTATATATTAAAATAGTTGCTTAATTTTTAATAAATATATATTAGTATAATGGTAAAGTTCGTATATTAAATATTTTAAGGTTAACGGTTCGAATCACACATAAAGTAAAAAAAAAATTAATAATAAAAAGGTAATAATAAAAAAGTAATAATAAAAAGGTAATAATAAAAAGGTAATAATAAAAAGGTAATAATAAAAAGGTAATAATAAAAATTAAAATAAAAAAATTAAAATTAAAATTAAAAAATTAAAAAATAACTTTTCTTATAAGGAATTATTCTTATTAAAAGAATCATTGTTCCCAATTTCATTAATATATATACACGAAATAATTTCACCACATTTAGAATTATTCTTATAGTTTATATGTTCCCGCTACGGTATGTTATAACAATTTAAAAAAAGCATAAACTACTTAATTTAATAATATAAAAAAAGCTTACTAATTGTTTTTAATAAGTGATAATTCTTAGGTTAATATTAATAACTTTATTTTTAAAGGAGTTAATAAACTTATAATGCCTTTTATTTATTATAAGCAAAAATGCCTTATTATTAATTTTAAAATTCCTAAAATATTTAACATATTAATTAATACTTTATTAATTAATAATAATATGTAAACACTAATCTTTATTCTTAATTTATCATTAATATTTATAATTATTCCCTTTACTTAAAAAAATGCTTATTTTTTATTAAAATGTCTTATTATATACCTTACTTAAGTTATATAAAAAGTATATTTGCTAATCATTTTTAAGCTTTATATAATAATATTTTAATAGGATAAGGTATTTAATGTTAATTATACTTTAGCAAATATTTTTACTAAAAATTATAAGTTGTTTATTTTATCATAGTGGCGTTATTTTTACTAATTTATATTTTATATATAAACCTAATAATTTAATCATTTAATTAATAATTTATTGCTTATAAAAAGCGTTTTTAATTAACAATACTACTTAAAATACATTAATAAGTTTTTTATAAAATCTTTTATCTACTTTTTTCTTTTATATTAACTAATATATATAAGCGATTTATATTTTATACCATACCTTACTTACTTTTTTAAAATATAAGCTATTAAATAATAAAGATGAAATTAAATTTATAAATATAAGTAAAGTTAATCGCTTTTTATTTGTCCTTAATTTAAACATTAAAAAAATAATAAAGATAATAAAAAAATAAGTAAAATAAGTAATAAATCTTATAAAAAGGCAATTTAAGGAATTATTTAAGCTTTAAAAATATTACATTAAAATATTACACTTATTTACTTATTAATATAAAGCAAATAATAACATTAATAAATTGCTTATATAAGCTTTTTAACCATTAGTTAATAAATCTTACATATTTTATAAATTAAATAATATTTAAAAGTATTTAAATCTTTGTTTTAATAAATTTTTTATTAACTTATTCGCTAACATTTAATTAATTAATAAATAAAACACCTCGAAAATTTTAAAAGCATATTCCTATTATAACCATATATTTTATATATTTACATAATAAAACTTAATATTAATTCATTTTTTTCTTTAATAATTAATTTAATCATTTATTAATTATCGTTATAAATCTATTATATATACCTTAAGTTAATTTATATGTTTTTAAATAAATGTTATAAAGCCATTACTTTTTTTTACCATATTCGAAATATTAAGTAATTTAACCTTTATTATAAAAGTTAATATTATTAGTAAATAAGTAACCTTTTAAACAATTAAATTATTATATAAACTTATAATTTATTTATAAAATAATTATTTACTTTTTATATTATTTACAAATAATATATTACTTAATATAAATAAGGCTTATATTTTAATACTTTTATTTTTATATTTAATATATAAGGTATATATTACATATAAATACTTAATTATTTAGTTAGTTATTACCATATACTTAAGTTTTAAATTAATTAAATAATAAGAAAGTTACACAATTACAAATATAATATTAAGTTTAATCATTATTATAATATATAAAATCAATCCTATATACTTTTAAAAAGCTTTAACCTTTATTTTAATAACTTTTCCCTTATACTTAAAAAGCAACGTAAATAATAAAAAGGTTAATAAAACTTAACTATTATTATTTAACTAAAACTTAATTATAATCTTTTTAATATAACCATTATAAAATAAGGAAATAATTTATTATTTCTTATCCCTAATTATTCTAATTCTAAAATATTAATTAATTAATCTTTAATCCTTTATCTTATATAAGTTTTTCAAATAATTAATCACTTTTTATACCTTAACCATATATTTAAAAACATTTATTACTAATATATCATTTATATATACTAACACATATACCTTTCTATTAATTATATAAAAAAGGTATAGTTCTTTTATTAATATAATAAGCCTTTTAAGCTTTAAAGTATTTTTTATTTTCTTATACTATAATAAAAAAAAGTTATATAACTTATACAAAGCTTTTAAAAACTTAACACACTTTTTATCCCTATTTTTATAACCTTTAAAAAGTTATATAACAATTGGCTTTTTACCCTTTTAAAAAGTATTTACAAATATATTTTTAACATTAAATTATTATATATTTAAATTAAACTTTATAATTAATATTATTATTATTTAAAACAATTTTATTATAAATGTAATAATATATATGTTTTAAAGCATTAAATATTAGAAATTATTTTGTATAATAAGCTAAAATTTATACCTTTTTAAATACTTATCCTTATTAAATTTATATATAAATATTTACTTTAAAAGAAGTAAAATATTTTTTACTTTATTACACTTTATAATATATTACATACCATTTTTATTAAATGTTTAAATTTCTTTTTATATATTTTCTTTAAATTATTTACCAAATAAATAACTTATTAAATCCTTATATTCCTTTAATAATGGTTATAAAAGCTTATTTTAATAAATCTTTAATTTACTTAAGATTATACTAATTTATTTAATACTTTTTTAATATATTATTACAAAAATCACTACATATAATATTTAATATTTTTAATCTCCCTAATAAATCGTTTCCTATTAATTAAGTAAAAAAATCTTTAAAAAATCAATTTACTTTAATTTAATAAGTGGGAAAATTTCCTCTTTATTTTTATAAATTAAGGTTATAAAGGCTAAGTTATTTAAGTTTTTTTTTTAAGTTTTTAACCTTTAAATTTCCTACTTCTTTATTAAAGTTTAATAGGTGTTATTATAATATATAATTAAGCTTTTAACCCTTTTAAGTAATCTTTTTTATATTATAATTATAATGCTAATATATTACCTTTTTCATTTTTATTAATATTTTCCTTATTACTTATTAAGCTTAAATATTAATTAAATATTTTTATTTTAAAAGAATCTTTTCTTATAAGATTTATAATCTTTTAAAATAATTACTTAATATTTAATAAAATATTACTTTCTCCTATTTCTAATTTTAAAATTCCTTTAAAAGTTAAAAATCTAAAGAGTTAATTACCTATTTATATATTAAACTTTCCTTTAATAAATTATTTACTTAATTTTAAATTTAAGTTTATAAATATTTTTTTTTTAATTTTAAAGCTTTTAATTAACCATTTAATTACTCTTTAACATTTACACCCTTTAACTTAATAATCTACTTTATATCTTAATAGTTTAATAATTCTTTTTTTTATAAATTTCATATTTAAAATATTCCTTTTTTTACTAATTATTCTTTTAACTTATTAACTTTATTAATTTTTAATACTTCTAAGTTAAGTATTAAATATTTAATTTTTAAAATATAAAATATTTCTTTATTAAATTATATATCCTATATAATAATTATCTTCTTTTCTTTAAAAATCTATACATAATATAAATTAAAAGCTTAATATTTTATTAAATATTTTATATAAACTTTCCTTATTATTTTAAATACTTTCTTATTTACATTATATTTCTTCTTTTCCTTTAATAAGTATACTTTATACTTAAACACATAAATACCGTTTTAATTAAGCTATAAATTACTTATTAATATCTTAGAAATTTTTAGGGTATAAAACTTAAAATATTATTTAAACCAATTATTAAATATTTTAATTAATAAATATATATAATAAATAAAGCTTAAGTTTTTATTAATTAATTAAATTGTTACTTAAATAATTTTAGGTTAAAGGTTAGCTAATAATCCAGCTTTAAGGTACATTTTAAATATTTAATTAATTATTTTTTATTTTATTTATTTTACTCCTTTAATAAATTTATATATATAGCTTAATAAAACCTTTAAGTTAATTCTTTTTTATTCCACTTAATACTTAAACCTTATTAATTTTTAATAAGAAAATATTATATACTTATTATTACTATATATTTTATATATATTAAGTTTAAATTATTTTCATACCTAACTTTTAAATAGTTAAAGTTAAATAGTTACTATTATTTAACTCTTATTTATAAAAGAAAATATAAAAAATATTCTATTATATTTATCCTTAATTATAAACAATATATGTAATCCCTTATATCCCTTTTTATAAAAGAATAAGTTTTAAATCACCTTTTAAAATGATTTAATTAATTATCTTTTAAAAGATCTCCTATTTATAACTTAACAAGTATATATTATAACGTAATACTTACATTTAATTTTAAAAATTCCATTAATCTTTATATTTTAAGTTTTATAAACTAAAGCTTTAAAAGCTTTTAGCCTTAAATACTTAAAATATTTATGTTAAAGATTTTTTAAATCATTTTATAATTTTAATAAATCCTTATTAAGTTAATAAACTATATATTTCTTACCAATTTTAGGAATACTTATTATACCTATTATATTTATAAGTATATTATATAAGATAATTATTAATAAAGCTAATAAAACAAATAAATAAATAAAAAGGGATTTATATTCGAAGAAAATTAAATTATATTTATATATAAATTACTTTATTACATTATTCTTTTTTAATTTCCTAAAATATAAAATACAATCTTAACCACTATATTAAATACTTATTATGTATAATTTAATCTTTAAAATAATATTTATATAAAATCCCTTTATTATTACTATATTTACCAATATTAAATCACACATATTAAGCCTTAATTTACTTATAAAGTATTTAAAAATTACTTATTTTCTTATATTAATAATTAAAAAGCTTATAATCTTTGCTTAAATTATATTATATATATTTACAAGTTTAAATAATCTAAGGATTAAAAGTTTTTTATTATTAATTAAATTAATTAATTTATAATTATCCATTATAATATTCTTTAAAAATAAATATCTTTTAATTTTAAAAATAATAAAAACCCTTAAAGCTATATAGTTTTTAATAATTTACTTTATAAGCTTTTAATTCTCTTAAAGTAAATATAAGTTAATTAATACTATAATTATATCTTTTAACTAATCTTTTCCTTTTAAGTTTTTACCCTTTTAATAATTAGCTTTATTTTTATTAATTAGTTTTACTTTCCACTTATAAACGCCAATTTTTACCTTAAACTATTTCTAAATAAAGATTTAATAAACTATTTAAATTTCCTTATAATGCTTAATACTTAGTAATTTAATTAAGTAATTTATTTTAAAAATTATTATATATTAAAAATATGTATATTCCTTTAAAAGCTACTTATATATTTAATTATTCTTTAAATATAAATACTTATTCTTAGCTTATAATTTATTACTTTTAATGTTTTTACTAATAACTTTATTAAACCTTATACTTATCTCACTTCTTTAAATTATAATAAATTATACTTTAATCCTCTTTTTTTTTAGTGTTAATATTTTAAAAATATAACCATTTACTTTATATTAAAATTTATTAATTTAAAATAAGCATTAATTATCCTAATTAATTAGCTTAAATTGTTAATTAAAGCTAAGTATTAATCCACATTAAATTAAAACACATTCCCATCACGTTTAAAAATACTTTAATAGTTAATAACCCTTTTATATTTAAAAGATAATAAGCTTTTATATCTTTAAATACCTAAATAAATTCCAAAGTTTAAACAAAGAATAAAATATTTAACATTTTTATTTTAGTAAATATCTTATAATATCTCTTTTATATTTAAGTAAATATGCTAATATATAAAAAAGCTAAATCATTTTTAATTATTATAATTATAACCTTTAAATTATAATAACCTTAATATTTTAATTTAAATAATATAATATTTATAATTCTTATATTAACAATTTTCCTAACCTAGGTTAAAATGATTATATAATACTCTTTAATTACTATATATTCCTTTCTATTATTCTTATAATTTATTAAAATAACTTTATAAAAAGCTTATAACTTATTAAGTTTAAAAGACTTAAATAACTTAACTAGTGGAAAAATCTTTAATATATTAAATATGTTATTTAATATAATATTTAATATTAATTAAAATAAAATAATTATTAAGCTATTAACTATTTTACTTAATAAAATTCTAAGCGATTATATAATTAATAAATTACATAATATAACCACTATAATAAAAGCTTATAAAAAATTATAATTTTTTTTCTTTACTTCCTTTACTTTTATTATTAATCAATCTTAATTAATTAAATCTTTAATATATTTATTAATATGCTTTTAATTTTTTCTCTTAATTATTAAAGTTTAAATTAATTTTATAAGATTAATTAACTTATTAGGTTACTTAAAATTAATATATTACTAAACTTTATGCTTTTTTAAAAATTAAATTAAATAATAATACCAAATTATAAAATTATATATACTTAAGTATTTAACATATTTAAATAATTTATTTAAAATTTCTATAATTAATTAAGTTAAAGTATACATTACTTTAAAAGTTAATTAAGCAATTAATTCTTTTTATAAAAAAAAGTTTAAAATTTTAAAATAAATTTATATATAAGAAATTATTTAAAATATTAATATTAAGTATAATTTAAGCTTATAACTATTACATAATCATTATAATATTAAATCTCCTAATTAATTAAATAATATTAATTTTTAAAAAAGAAGGAACTTTACTTTTAATTAATAGTATATTTTAAATATATATAAAGCTACTTATTAAGTTATATACTTTACACATAACTTAACATCTTAAAATTATAACAAATTATTTATTACTTATACCTTAATTTATTTTATAATATAATTTTATACTTTAACTTAACTTAATATTAATAAAGGTTTATTACTAATAAATTTAATATAAATATAACTTTAAGTTTATAATAAGTATAAAATCCTTAAATAATATACTTTTTTAATATATTAAAAACTAAAGGGTTAATATTTACCCTTAAAGATTTAAGCCATTTAAAAATATCCTTAAATAATAACTTATTAAAATTAATAATTAATAAATAAAAAACACATTAAATAATTAAAAAAATAATAAGTTATAATAAGTAAAATATTTTATTAGTAATAATTATAAACCTTATTAAAATATTATTAATAAAAAGTATTAATAATAATATTTATATAATTATATAATATTTAATACTTAAGGGTAATAATAAAAACAATTATAAAACGTGAAAGAAATTTTAATTAAAAATATTAATATATAATATAAAAAAAACTATTTTTTTATTATTACTATTAATATTAATTATTCCTAAAATATTAATACCTTTAATTATTTAATTTAAGGATATTAACCTATTAATATTCTTAGGTATAAACCTTTTAATAACTTATTTAAGTTAAAGCGTAATACTTAATTTTTTAAATTTTTAAAAAATATATTAAAATTTACCTTATTAAAAAATTATTAAACGAGCTATTATTAATAAAGTTATTATTTTTATTCTTAATAGCTTAAGAATATTAAATTAAATTTATAAAAAAATTAACACGCTTTATTACTAGTTAATAATATTTAAATAGTGCTAAAAAAAATCTTCGAATAATAATCTTTTAGTTATTATTTATAACATTTTTAATTATTAATAAATTAATGTAAATATTAAACTATATTATAACATTTTATAGTTATAAAATGCCTAATATTATAAAATAATCTTTAAAATTACTTATTAACTTTATAATAACTTAAATAAACCTTTAAATCCTTTAAATATTTATATTTAATAAAATAAATTTATAAATAATAATATAAATCTTATTAGTTATAATTAAGCTAATATCTTTAACCCTTAAATCATTTATTTTTTTCCTTTTAATTCTTAGTTAATTAATTAATATATTTAAGATTAAATTAACGTTATTTCTTTAATTAACTTAAATTAACTTTAAAAATAATATATATATTAACATTTTAACACTTTTTCGAAAATATAAAACTACGTTAAAGCTATAAGTATAAGTAACCTTTAATATTTTTATAACCTATTAGTTAAAAATAACGATGTAATTATTAGTAAAATTATTAGCAAATACTTTAATAAATAAAATCTTAAATTTTTATAAAGGAATAAACTAAATATTTTTTAATAAAGCTTTTTTTAATATAAAGTTATTATTTATATTTATTACTATATTAATTAAATTAAAAATAATTAACTTAAAAGCTTTAAGGGTAAATAAAAAAATAAAGGTAATTAATATTTTTATTAAGGGAATAATAATTTTCTTTATAATAGTAATTTTCATTATTACTTTTTTCTTAACTTTAACATTTTTTCGTATTAAAAAATGCTAAAATTATTTTAAAGCTTTAAAAAAGATTTAAAAAAGATTTATTAAGTTTATACTAATAATAATAAACTTTACCAAAATTTTAAAGTTATAAAAATCTTTACTAATACACTTATAAATCTTTTATAGCTATTTAATGTTTTTCTTTTTTTTCTTTTTAGCTTTTTTTATATTAATAAATATAATTTTAATGCCATTTCTTTTACATTTTAAAGCTAGCCTTAAAACAACGTTTAAATAAAAAATTAGCTTAATAACCTTATTTATAAAATTTTTATTATCTTTTATTTCCTCATTATTAATGTTAATTTTATTTATAATAATTTTAAGCATTTTAAACGTTATTAACTTATTAAAAATAATCATAATTTTTTTAACAAATGTTAGCTTAATTATAAGTATAAAAGCCACACGTTAATAAGTAATATAATTAACCATAGTTTAATTAATTTAATACCTTTATATTTAATTATAATAAAACTATGTTAATAATTAAATAAAGTTAATATTAATATAACTAATTAATAAATTATTAAACCTTAGTAATAAAAAAATAATAGCTTTAAAATAAAATTGCTTTTATTATTAAAGCTATTTTTCTTTTAAAATTTTATAAATATTTTAAATATATTTAAAGTTATTATATTAAATATAAATTTTCTTTCGCGATTAAAGCTTATATATTTTAAAATTTTTAGACCTTTTTTTTTATTTTTAAAAAATCACGGCCTTGCTCCTCGCTTTAGCTCGGGTTCGAGGGATTTTTAAAAAATAAAAAAAAAGGTCTAAAAATTTTTCCTCGCGGAAAACTAGTTATAGGGGTTTTAAGTTAAGTTTTAAATTAGAAATAAAGTAAGAAAAAAAGGTAATATCCTAACCGAAGGTTAAATCTTTAACTTTTAAATTTTTTTTCATTTTAATACTTTTTTAAATATTTTTTCTAATTTGTTTTTATTCTTTTATTTATTTAATTATTTAATTATTTAATTATTTAATTATTTAATTATTTAATTATTTAATTATTTAATTATTTAATTATTTAATTATTTAATTATTTAATTATTTAATTATTTAATTATTAATTATTTAATTATTTAATTATTTAATTATTTAATTATTTAATTATTTAATTATTTAATTATTTAATTATTTAATTATTTAATTATTTAATTATTTAATTATTTAATTATTTAATTATTTAATTATTTATTTATTTTTCATTTATTTATTTTTCATTTATTTATTTTTCATTTATTTATTTTTCATTTATTTAATAATTTTTTAAATTTTTACTTTATATAAAATTCGAACCTAAGCTTTAATTTTTAATTCTACGATTATTACCACTACGCCATTACGATTACGTGATAGAATTTGTGTGTAATTATAATTATATACCTTTTAATTTTAAAACCTTATTTTTAATCTTTAATAACTCCTTAACGAAAGGGGCTAGTCACGTGCATCCTATATTATTCGAATAAAAATTTAAAGCTTTATTTATATATATTTTTTTGAAATTTTTAAATAAAGGATTAGTAAAGATATTAGATTTTATATATATAAAAGCTTTTAAACTTTAATAGCCCAAAGCTCCAGTGGCTCTAATAGCCTAAAGCTCCAGTGGCTTCAGTGGCTTTAATGGCTCTAATAGCCTAAAGCTCCAGTGGCTCCAACGCTTAAATATTCCTTCCCAAAATACCCTTTATATTCAACCTTTAATATCTCGGCCTATAGATGTCGTAGCATCGTGCATCCAAAGTTATTAAATAGCGAATTAACTTCTCTATTTATTTACGTAAGTCTTATCCTTATCGGATAAGGAAATGTAAAGTTATTAAGGTTTAAATTTTAAAGTAAGGATAAAAGAAAGTCTTATCCAATCATCGCGCGAGAAAAGCTTATTAATTACTTATTAGTTTCTTATCAATTACCTTATCAATTACCTTATCAATTAATTTTCAAAAGTTTCAGCGTAAAAAACCTCCGGTTAGGATTAATAATAGCATATGTTAATAATTTTTTAAGAAAAAGTTATTATTAAAAGTTAACACTATTAACTTATATTATATTAAATAATTAGTTACCTTAAATATTTATTTATTTACAATTATTATTATTAATATATAAAGGATATAAATTTAATATTAATGGTTAAAGCTAGGTTTAAGTTTACATGTATATAACTTAACTAAAATTAAAATTAAAATTAAAATTAAAATTAAAATTAAAATTAAAATTAAAATTAAAATTAAAATTAAAATTAAAATTAAAATTAAAATTAAAA